>VUQR01001380.1:116896-130363 GCA_015108515.1 Hemichromis elongatus
TAGGGTAAAGTGTCTTGCCCAAGGACACAACGACCAGGACAGAGAGGCCGGGGATCAAACCGGCGACCTTCCGGTTACAGGTGCCCTTCCCAACCCCCTGAGCCACGGTCGCCCCTTATGATGATTCATGGTGATTCATTATATAAGATGATTTTTAGAAGGTACTTCTTTAAATTTATTAAAGAAAGGACCTTCATGTAGAGATATAGTAAAATGAAATTACACCTTCTGTCACTTCTAAGTTTTATATTTCGTAACATGATTAAAAAAGAAAAAAAAGGTCTTTTCTGGAATCTGGTAAACCTTAATTTTCAATTTTTAACTTTGGTCTGACCTTGGCATGAAGTTGCTGGGACGTCAACTTCTGGGAAGATGGACAGCTGATAAGCAACAAAGATCAGTGCTAATGTCTTTTCTCACTGGCATAGTGTTAACGCACCTCAATGCTTGAGATCGGTGTAATCAGTGTAAAGGGTGTACTTTGTTTTTCATAAACTTTTTTGTATTTTTTCCTAATTTTGGATGAATAAATAATGATACAGTGTAAATTGTCATGTTTTGTAATTCATCTGAGGTTATAGTTACTTCAGGGCCTGATTGCTTTTATTATGTCCTTGTTAGAATTAATAGGTGTACTTTCTTTTTACCACTACTGTAGATTATTATGTAATAGCTTTACTGATCTTTACATCACAAATAAGGATACCTTGTTGTGCGAATAATATTTAATTTATTTCAGCTTTTTGTTCTTACTGACAGCATCAAAAAGCAGACTAGTTCAGCAAAAATGATTTTGGCAAGATGGGTTTTGAATTAGAAAAAAGAAATTTTAAATACAATGTCTCAGTGAAGAACGATTACAACAGATTGCAACACCAAAAGGAAAAAAACATTATGACAGAGTGAAACAGCCTCACGTTAGCTTTGGCTGAACCAAAGCTGGAGACTGTTGTTGCATCATTTAAGGATTGCGGATTTGTCCTGGGTAAACTACACTGGTGAAGCTGCACGGCAAATTAAATAAATTACCCCACTTTAACTTGTAAGATGCCGTTATGGCGTCAAGACTGGGGTTGTTCTTCTAGACCATTCTTTTTCTCCATAAACCCTAGAGATGATTGTGTGGGGAAATCCCAGTAGATCAGCAGCTTCTGAAATATTCATACCAGCCTGTGTGGTATCAACAGCCATGCACAACACATTCAAAGGCATTCAGTTGCCTTTCTTCTCCATTCTGATGCTTGGTTTGAACTTGGACAGTATGACCGTGTCTACTTTCCTTTGTTCGCTGGGTTACTGCCATGTAAAATCTGAACACATAAACTAAAATAACTTTACTTGTTTGAAAGCATCTTTAAGACTGTTTTTGCTGTTTGGTGTTTTTGGTATTATGAATGATCATTATATTAAAGGTTATTGCTTCTATTGAAATTCCTCAGTTTGGCTCAAGGACCTTTTTTACATTTGCAAATTTCCAAAAAGATCATCAGAAGTTAATCAAGACAGCTGCCCAAAGGGTGGGACTCTTCTTAAACATTTCCTACCTAAGAGCTTGTTAATGAACATTGATTTAACGGCCTTATAGCACATCCACGTTAAGGCCACAGCTTAGTTAACATCTGTTATAGCTCAATTTGGATTATTTCCATTACACAAACCTTTCTCTGTGGACTGAGCTATACTGTTATGGTATGTATAGCATGTTCTATATTGGGCTTTGACTGCTCTCATTTCTCTGCATAATATGTAGTACAGGGAATGGAACTGGGAAGCACTGCAAGCCTGTTATTATTTCAGAATCTTTTAATATAATCCCGCAATTACTTTGTTGAAAGGTTTAAAATTGAAAACTGAAATTTCTATGGAGACAAACAACTGTGTAATTGTCTTACACAAAGCCAACACAAGGTGGCTAAAATAAATTCAGGGGGCATTTTGCAGGCAGAGGAAGCGCTCCTAATCCCTGCACCCACCACAAACTGCATCTTTCAGGAGACCTCTTACGTGACAGGTGAATTACTTTAAATACATGCCAAGCGTTATGCACAATGCATTTGGCATCTTGACACAATGCAACATATAATAAGAAGTATGGCAAGGGAAATGTTTTACGTCACATCTTGAAGAGGCATCTGTTTCAAAAGATGTGTCTATTTTTATTTAGGAAGAGGATCTACTCGTGTACTTTGCTCTAGGCAGGAAGCCTGTTACATAAATAAATTTTATGCGCGTTTTCCATGACTGTGTGTCTGTGTGGGTGTCCGTCGGTGAATGATACGCCATTGTGTGCCTCCCACCGCTTGCTTCGTTTCCTCGCGCTTGCCTGCCCTGTCCACCCACTGTTTCCGACAACCCAGCCTCCCTCTCAGACGCCTGTAGAGGCCTGGAAGAGCATCATCTGTCACTGAGTCATGAATGACTGTACTTACATGGGGACCGAGCTTTTTGAGAAACAAGGAAATCCAACTTATATAACCACTTCTTTCTGTTTATGGATAAACATGAAAAAAGGCCGGTGGTATATTAGCAGCACAGGCCTGAATGGAGTATAAATAACATAGCGTCAACCTTCTTTGACAGAATTTGAATTAGCCACTCCAGATTACAATGAATTGCAGTAGAACACAGTAAAGTGGATCTCTTTATTAAATATTGAAACCCATTATTTAAATAAATTAGATGAAAAACAATGTTTGACTCTATGGAGAAGAAACATTTAGGGCAGTTTGAAATACAGCAAGTCTCACTAAGCTAAACTGAGTTACAGTTAATAATGCTGTAGAGAGATCTGCTGTACCTGGGTGGAGAACCAGTAACCACAAAGGCTTTGTGTTATTTTCACAATCATCAAACTATTGCGGTACCACTGGGGTCTTTGGATTCAGTTGATCAGGATTCATATGCAGGATGTTAACCAGTACAGTTTGCATATTTTTAAAAACATCTGATCAAGTGTCCAGCTTTCTGTTATCACTTTGATGTGGAACTGAGAGAAAGTGGAGAAAGTTTTGACTCTCAGGTTATTGCTGCGGGTGTTGAAATTAATATTTTATTACAAATGTGTAGTTTTATCTGCTTCTTCTTTTAAAAACATTGGGTTGGTTTGAGTTCCTGCCTTTTTCTTATTCTCACCTCAGTGATTACATAATTATTTTGTCTGCATCGGTTCATTCCTTCCTTTAGCCTTCCCATTTCCATCTTGACTTTATTGCGGTTTAAATCTCATTTGAACTTTTGTTGAATTAATCTTGACATAGAAATGAGCACTCCTGTAATTGACGGACTGTAGACCAATCTTCACTTCCCGATCTTCTTATCCTATCCACTATTTAGGATGTGTGACAATAGTGGTGACAGTTTAAGGCCATTCACACTCGTTGCAACTGTTTGAAAGCCGGCATCTTTAATGCAAACTACTGTATAGGAAACCGTGTCAATCTGTTAACAATCACAGGGTTTTCAGTGCAGTACCCTTTTTGCCATACACTCCACTTAATGATAGGCAGCAACTTCCCCTAATGACTGGTGGTTGTATCCATTGCTATATAGTTCACAGTTCTGTAACAATTTGTGGATGATGCCATGCATAAACCCTCTATATCTGAGAATCACTTTTTCCTGCATTTTCTCAGTCTGAGATGCATCAGTCTGATCTGCCCTGTCAGCTAATACCCAGGTGGTATCCAGCTGCTCTGCATTCAAGCTTTTACCTGTCCTATATTCTGTCCAGAACTCCAGTATCCTGGAATGGGGTTTGGTTTTTGTGGCTAAATGTCTGACATGGGGACATGGGAACATGGAATACAGTGTCTTAATACTTCCTGTTTAAGAAAATAAAATTTTAAAGAAGAGAAATGCTTTCTTATCATCAACTAAAGAATGAGTAATTGTATAATTACATGTTCATTTTCAAGCTAAAAAATTCAGATCTGTGCATAAAAGAGTGCAACACAAAAACATCATTTTTCCAATCTACTTTTTAAGAGGCCGAGTTTGTGAGCTCTCACCATTACCAGCAAATAGGAAATCGCAGTGTGCTATTTGTTTCACCGCTTTTATCACACACATGTTCAACGCGTCTTGCCTTCACCTTCACATCTGCAGCGTGCCAACATTAATGAGAAAATGTGCGGGTGTTAATGGCTTCCTCAGAGCTCCGGAGGAAGGGGGGTTGGGTTCAATTTGGTTGATGCAAGAATCATTAAAAAAAAAAAAAAACTGTGAGAAAAGAGTTTTCATTGTAATCACTGCCTAAAATACAAGTTCATTGTTTGGGAACATTGTGAGCCAAAACAAGGTTTACGCAGTGTTCTGTCACCTCAGGGGATTAGAGTATTCAGGTAAAAACAGCCTTTTGTGTTGATATTAAAAGGGAACGTAGGGAAAGCAGGAGGAAGGTGATGAGATTCTTCTGGGTCTTCCACTTGACTTTTTTGTTCCCTCAGGGTCATTTAAGAAATTCTAAACAATGATCTTACTTTGTCCCACCTCAGCAGCGATGGCAGGCAGCGAGAGACCCTGCTTATGCAGTTCAACAACCCAACTATGTTCAAAAAGAAAATGTGTTTTTGCCTTTGCATCAGAACATCATGACAGTGTGACTACCTGACAGAAAATGACAATGAACCCACATTCTTTGCAAAGATTTGGTGTTTTAAAGGCATGTGGTCCTAAACTTTTGATCAGCTGTCAAACAGCCTGTTTCAGTTTAAGTGTTGTTTTCAATAAATTGCATGCTCAAATAAAAGTTTTGTCTCACTTCCATTCCCTCTTGTTGCACGTTGAAACTCTACTTGGAAGCTTGTTATGGTCCAACAATGCAAAATGTGATTTCTGGCATTTTTTTAAGTGGTCTTAAACCTTTGATTGAGACTGTATCTTACAAAAGCTGATAGGACTAGCAGAAAATTTCCAATCCCTGGTCAATAAAACTAATATAAGACCATATTGGTGGTATTATGACTAAAAAGAACCACAAACAGCTCTCAGAAATGTCAGAAATGGACTTGAAGAGCTACTGCCAGTGGTTTCCTCCCCTAATAGCTCATGTTAATCTGTAATGCTTTCAAAAACTGCCTGTTAATAATTCATTTAAATTGAAGAAAAGTGGTGGAATCCTCTTTAATATTAAAATGAACTTGTTTTGTTTTGATTTATCATAACAAGTGAGCTGATTCCTAAAAGCCACCTTGCATCTTTTACAGCGTTGTACTCAGGTAATTGAAAATGTAGAACAATGGGTTGGACTGTGTAGGACGAGCAGAATAAAGGCTTTTGTTCCAAATGAATCCAGGCCTTCTACCACACGTGCAAATCCAATTAGAGGAACCAGAGGAGTTGGCTTTCCCTTGCTGCTGCCTGACACATTTACATAGCCTCATAAAGAGGCATCCCAATTTGCACGCCATTACCCATGAATGCTCCTAAACTAATCTACTGCACGCAAAATCCCAGTGAACCTGTCCTCACTGCTTTGTAATAACCAACGAGAACATGGAGAATACACTTTGTTTATCATTAAATGAACATAAACCACAAAACTTGCACAATTCTTTTCAATCTACATACAGCGAAACACAGCAACACAAATGGAGCAACAGAAAAACTCTCATTTTAACATCTCCGACCATTTTTCCTGTGAAATATATTTTCAGGACTACACTAAATATATAATGTATCTTTCTGGGAAGTATACAAGTTTATTTGGCATTAAAAGTTGCACATAAAGCAAAACGCAGCACATGATTTACGCTGGCAGGTCAGACATAATAAAAAATACAATAAAATTCACTTTGGAGAAACCCGTGTTAGTCAATCTTGAGGCCATGACACATTCACTTACTTTTTGAAGCAATAATTTATGCTCTTCACAGCTTCAGTAGAAATAATTAAGTGTCAGTTGAGATTAAAGCGTTGGTCAGGACATTGAGATGTAAGCTGAGCTCAGCAGAATAGTGGTGATCCCCAGCCAAGTGACCCACTGTCCGACTGATCCAGTTTCAAGAGCACCTCCTCCTTTGTCACTCAATGCATCACCCCTCCCTTTCATTTCCCTGCACGCCACACTGCGACATGACCACTTTGCGGACTATAAACCCCAGAGAACTGCAGGGATGGAGGGAATCACACTGCAGAGGCTCACTGAGCTAGGACACCGTAGCCAGTACATGAAGACAAACGACAGATGTCGCGTGTTGGGGCTTTCACCATTTTGCGTGGTTCTTTAACTGCTGAATTCACGGTCATGAGTCACATTTAGGAACAGCTTTTTACTTTTCAGAATTGGGTTCTAATAGCAATTTGTAAAAGCATCAAATCCAAAGTTCTCCCAAACTTAATGACCTTTAGCTGGTTTCAGAGAACTGTGCACTAATTAGTATTGCACTTTGAAGAGCTTATCTGAGGAGTGTAATTAATGCAAACCATCAGAAAAACAAATAATTTATCATGCAATGTGCAACACATCCAAATGTGGCACATGGGTTAAATTCAGTACTGAGCTGCAGGGAACACAGAGAAGAAAACAAATGACAACCCAGTGGCACCTCAGGAGGAATGGAAACTCATTAATCACTGGCTGGAGAGTTCAGTAGCTTGACACTTTGGCACTTCTGTAGGTTGCTGACCTGGAGGTTGCAGACACTGTGTACTGAGTTTTGCAACTGAGAAAAGATATTATGCTGTTTTTAGTGTGGTTTGGGTATGAAGAGTGATATGAAAAGTGATTTATAGTTCTTGAGAGAGGAGTGGGAATTGCTATTTCAGTTACAAAGGCAATTACTGTAGTTTGCATTTTACACTGAGAAAGAAAACTCATAAAAGTGTAATATAAAAAGGAAGAAAAATTGGTAAAAAGTAATAAAAAAATCTACTTTACCTCACCTCAGCTCCCCTTTTACACGATTCACTGATGGCACATGAATTAAGCTGATCACTCACTGACAAAATTGAAAATTGAAAAGAAAAAGTTTTGACTTTGCGGTGATTTGAAGACATTTAAAGGCTTTATTGTGTCATTAAAAAAAAAATGTTCAAAGGTGAACTGAGGGGTTTTGGCTTTGCTTTGATGATGGCAGAAAATGACATTTTTCTCTGATTTACCTTACTGACTTAAATAATTAATATCACAGTCAGTTCAGTAAACGGCTGTCGTGCTGCCCGAGGAGTTGGTAGTGAATCTCTGGAGAGTGAACCACAGGAGGTGCTCACTGTGACAGTGAGTGAGATTTATGAGAGGACATTGGGCAAAATATAAATTCCCACAGGTGATTAGAAGCGCTCCAGTGGCTCCAGATGTTGAAGGGGATGCTGGACCAGCTGGTATTGAGATGTAATTGCCAAAGTGGGCTTTGCTACTCGCAAGTATGTCTAGTGTTGTTCATCTATCAGCTGGGAAATACCTTGTCTCCGATTTTGCTGAAACAACACCTTAGAGAGGTTACCGGAACAAATATACTAACACAGAGGGGGGTGGGAGAGTAGTTACTTTACTTACGAGGACCAGGTAGTCTCAGATAGCTTTTTTACCTTAAGAAGATAGAGATGTCCTTATACCCTGTGGGAGAGACACCAGAGGGCATATCCTGCAGCCAGCCACTGTATTCAAACCTACCTCTTCTTACTGTGAAAGGACAGAGCAGACTACTACACCACTATGCCACCTGAGCATCTGGCCGATTTTCAAAATAACATAACAAAATGCAAACTAAAGGCATTTTCACTGTCTGAAATTCTGAGACAGTAAAAAGTTTGATTAACATCAAACTTTTTATTCTTTTTTGGGCTCCACAAAAAATGAGAGAAATAAGTAACCATCCATCATTCCTTCCTCCCTTCACTTATACAACCCACGATTGCAGGAATGAGAGAAAAATATCTATTAGATTAACTTAATGTCTTTGGGTTTATTAAAGAACGACTGAACCAAACAAAAAAAAAGTTGTATCAACCAGACCTTCCTACACTGTAATACACACAAAGCAATCCTAACATTAAAGCATTTATGAGTGTTGTGTTAGCAGCTACAAATACTAAGAAAAAGCAAAAGTATTTTCACTGAAAGCAATGAAAATGCCTCCACAACTGTGGATGATGTGGGTGAACAACTTGATGAAGTGTAAAGAAGAGTGCTGAAAAACCTAAACAACATGAGGACACATCGCTAACCAGCTTGTCTTTAGAGATAACTTAAACATTTAATTACAATATTTAAGTGGAACAAGCAAAGTTGAATATAGAGTTTGAGAAAGACACGGAAAACCCCCAAAAACTTGTCCCACATGCGTGTTGTGTCGCTGGTTTGAGAGGATGTCGTTCCTCCTTACTCCCACACTGTGCCACTGCTCACTCTTGAAATTACTGGAATCCATTAGCTGTCACGCGGACAGTCTGAGAGCTTCACCAAAGCACAGTCGCACATAAAATGCAGCACCAATGCCCTTTACATCCACACAGAAGTAGATTTGCAGGAGCATGTAGGCAAATGGAAAAAAGGAGAAAATTATGGCTGCAAGAAAGACAAATATCTACACTTGTCCATGCTGCGGAAAGGGTGCCAAAGTGCTGCAATTCACTGGCCTTTTTACATTTAACATTTTACCTCATGTAGAAAGTTTTGAACATGTTGTATAATGTTTTGTGAAAGTTTTCAAGTTTTACAAACATTTAAATTTAACCCAGATTATTATGAACATGTAGTCTGTGTATTACTTTAGCTGTTAGCTTTCAAACCAGGTAGTGTTTGTCAATCACGTTGAAGGACAGAGAAGGTAACAAAACAACATTAAAGAAAAGGATTAATGAGAGACTCTACGGGATAGAGTTTCAATATAAATTCTTCATATAGAGTAAAAATCTACCTTGTTTATATTTGCAAGTGTCCTGTTGATGTCTTGAAAAGTGTGATGAGACCATTTGCAGAAATAATTGCTCAGGAGTGACAGATGGATAACATAAAACTGAAGTTTACACTCCAGATAAGGAAACACAGCATGTCTTTCCCCTATGGAAAAGCAACCATGGCTAACCTTGAGTTATTTTGCTTAACGAAAATAAAAACAAGGCTCCATCAGGCTTCACCTATCATCAAATGGAGGCAGTAACTCAAAAAAACATTATATTTGATGCAATATAAATGTAGTGTTTGGTAAAAATATGTATTTTTTGTGATCTGGTAAATGGCCAATGGGACAGGCTGGCAGCAAGATTGCCTGGCATTCGGGCTTAGTAATAAATCCATGATCCAGGAAAAATTACTAGTGCTGGTGTTGCTTGAGAAACAGAAGAAATCCCAGAGCTTGACTTTGCAATATAACATTTTTTGTTGGATTGGTTTTTTTTTAATCTAATAAAAAATGACAGAAAATACTATTCACCTACACGTGAGTGTGAACCAAACTAAACACAGTTGCAGACTAAGAAATCCTAAACCTTGTAAGTGGAGCAGCACTGATGGCTGGAGAAAGGGGACAATAGTAGGGGCACAAAAGGATGTCATCTGGAGGGTATTTTTAGAGCGTGAGGTGCAGTGATAACTAGAAGCTGTTGCAATTTGCCTGCAGGTTCCCAACAATGATAAGTGCTCTCAATCTGGGGTTTACTCTGAGTGACATCCTCTCATGAAGAGAAAAAGGACTGGCTCAGAAGCACATACACTGGTTTAGAGATAGGTGGGAAACATTTGCTTTATGTGTTTGCAAAGCACAAGCAGTCTTTTCTGGAGTATTTCAAAGCATTAAATTGTATTTGGCTAACAACCCACTAAATGAAATAGCCAAAAACAAGAATGTTCTGAATGCAGAGCCTAATCTCTTGACGTGAACTCTCTAAAAGGCTTCAATAAGACATTTATGAATTTGAAGGCAGGACGGTGTCTTTTATCTTCAAGTCAAATCAAATTCTGCATGTGGTACAACTTCCTCTGGGGATAGAGGTCTGAGAATCTCTGCTTGGATGGACTTCCACAGATCCTCTTCTACAGCTTAAATAATATTCACTATGAGTCCTGTTACCTGACTTGTCAGTTGGCTGCAAACAAACATATATCTAGTTTTCAATTTTTTTAAAGCCCCTTGTGCTTAATTGCCTTAGCAATAGCCAGTTCTGAGATTTTAGTCAAACTTTTTTGAAGTGCTTTCGACCAGTCTGGCAGTAGAATTAATTTAATCCTTAGGTAATACTTAGTAAAAATATTTAAAAAATGTAGAGAAAGAGGTAGCAAGTAAGTCCAAACACACTTAACTACAAAAGCTACAGTCTCTTTTCTTTATCTATTTTTTTAACAGTAGCACCACCTGCTGGTAGTTGGCGTTAACACAAAAAAAGAAAGAAAAAAAATGAATATTTTATTGGAGAAATTAGACCAGGGGTACTGCAGGAATCCAGTCCTCGAGGACCGGTGTCCTGCAGGTTTTACATCGCAACCTGGGTCAACACACCTGAATCAAACGATTAGTTCATTACGAGGCCTCTGGAGAACTACAAGACATGTTGAGGAGGTCGTTTAGCCATTTAAATCAGCTGTGATGGATCAAGGACACATCTAAAACCTGCAGGACATTAGCACTCGACGCCTGGGGTTCCCTACCCCTGGACTGGGCAATTTTTGCTTTGAGTGTTAATGCAGAATAATAAGGTCGGGAACTTCACTGTGCCAAAAGAGGAACTGTGATACTGCATGAGGAACTCATGTGAGGGCTGTGGTACAGGGCTTTTATGAGGACAGCAAGACAGTGTTGAGATGTGCAATAGGAGTGACAGACTGGTTCAAGGAAGGGGTGGGATTACATCAGGGATCATCACTGAACCCCTTTTTGTTTGCACTGGTAAGGCTGACAGAGGAAGTCAGCTAGAAGTCAGGAATGAAAATCAGAAGCGGCAACAGAGATCACATGTTTGTGAATGAGAAACAGACAAGTGTAACAGTAAAGATGGAAAGGAGTGAAAGTAGTGAAGGTGGAGAAGTAACAGACAGTGGAGAAGAGAGTTGCGGGTAGGAGTAAAAGAGGATGACTGCAGACAAGGTTCGTGTATTTAGGAGGACAGCCAGAGGAATGGTGTGACAGGATGCTGGTGAAACGGGGGCCCAGTGATGAGTTGTACCAACCCAAAAGCGAGTAGCTACAGGACGTAGAACAAGATCATGGCTAACGAGAAAAGGTAAGCAAAGTTCTGTACCCCTTTAATACTGCCTTTTTTTTCTCTTTTTTTTTTATTTTTTTTTTAAAAACGAATAATAATAAAAAATTTCCCGTGTATTTGCTAAATTGATCCAGGAGGATTCATACAATAAAACAAAATGCATAAATGAATACATTAAACCCTGAAGCTAGCAGGTATTAAACGTGTTTTTTTTATCAACTGTTCTACTTATAAATTGTTGAGATTAAATCTATTTAAAAATGTATAAATAAATATATTTATAAAGATGTCAAATTTAATGTAAATTCAAATTTATTATAAAATAATTTGACTCGTCAGCTGACCGGTGACGTCTAGGCGCACAGCGGAAGTTGGGCACGGCATGTTTGCAAGCTAGCCGCAGCAGTAGCACCAGAGGCTTAACAATGTTTTCTTTAGTTTCGCAAACGAAGCACAAGACATGGATATACCTTTCACTGCTGGGAATATGCTTTATATCGTCGCCAGTTTCGGCCAAGCCGGACAGTCTCAAAGAAGTAACGGATGCCAACTGGGAGGAGATCCTGACTGGGGAATGGATGATTGAATTGTCAGTGTCTCGCTAACGTCCGGTGCTAACAACTAGTCAGCTAGATTTATTTTTAAACCCCTATAAACGCGAGTCTAGCCGTCCCCAGGCCGCATTCATTAGTTTTATTTAATTGCTGTCTTTTATTCCGACCTGTAGTCGGGATAAATTAATTTTTTTTTTAGCTCTGATAACAGCTGCTGTTTTTAGCTAACCAGCTTACATCAGTTGCATTGGGTTCTCTTTGCTAATTAATAGACTCTTAATAGCTCGTAGATTAGTGGTTATCTGCACGGTGAAAGTTATGATTGTGCTTCTGATTTGCGTCTGTCTTTGTGAAACTTGATCTCCATCAGCTACGCACCTTGGTGTCCAGCGTGCCAGCAGCTCCAACCAGCGTGGAAGGAGTTTGCGGACTGGGGAGAGGACATGGGGGTCAACATAGCAAAAGTGGATGTGACAGAGCAGCCAGGTGGGTCTAAATGAGCTCTTCCATTTGCCAACTATAGAATGACTTGTATACATGAAACCAAGTTTCAGGGCAGTTCAGGAAACCACTCTGCTGGAAAGGATGATGTTACAGATTTGGCAGTGATATGGCAGCTTTGCAGTGAGTCGGTCAGTCATTGTTTTTCCAGTCTTTTGTAAGATGTTAATACAAATGTTGGTCTGTAGCTGAAGATTACTTCAACTTGTCTGTCACTTAGTGTACTTGTCTCCTCCCTCTAAGGTTTGAGCGGGCGATTCATCATCACCTCACTTCCTACTATTTACCAGTAAGTTCTTGGTTATTTTTGTGGTTTACATCACTTCCTCTTTTGTGTTAAACCCAGCTATGTAAGAAGCTCTATTTTTAATCATGGTTTGAATTGTGGATGGCAAAAGACTTTGCATAGGGACTCTTAATTACAGTAGCAGAAATATGATACTATTCATAGGATTTATAGAATAGGAACAAAAACGTTTTAACTGCTTTCTCATAGTTCAAAGAATCAGCTAAAAGTAGCTGCAGTAGAGGACTATTCCAGTCTTGGTGCCTCAGATGGAAAGGTGCTGTTCCTTATCAGCCTTAATCTTATTTTTAGCCTTGTATGAGGAACAACTAAAAAATTGGTGCCTGTGATCAAGTCTAACCTGCTGTCTGTCATTTTTCCAGTAACAATCCATTAAAGGCAAAATGCCTTTTAAAAATGACCTAGCATAAGCCTAAACTGCCAGAGTTGAAGGTAAAGTTTTCAGATCGCAACAGACCAAAATTTTAAGTGGAATAAAAAAAAAAAAGAGAAAACCTAAGGCTTCTGTGGTGCCCATGAACTAGGATTGTTTATTTTCCTGTAGCTCACAGTGATTCATACTGTAAGATTGACCTGTGTCTCTGCACTGTATATTTGGCTGACTAAAACGGATCATAACAGTGACTCTGCTGTAGCTGTTCTGGCTTTGCCACCTACGTTTATGCATGCAATACTAGCTTTACTGGGTGTATGTTTGTTTGCATTGAGTTGGCAAGTTTGTGCAGGCTACATTCTTGAATTCCTGTGGTCTATTAGCAACTGATCTAAAATTATCCTTCTGAAGCACTGCCAGTTCAAATTCAGGGTTTATTATATCAGGAGCACAAAAAAGGATTTACAGTTTAGCTCCTAAAATCTATCTATAGAATTACTGTTATTATTATTATTATTATTGCAGTTGTAGCTAAAACAGTTACAAAATCTGCAGCTTCGCCCAGCAAACAGGTCAGCAGCACCTATGCGTTT
>VUQR01001383.1:12520-32509 GCA_015108515.1 Hemichromis elongatus
TGATTATGCAAACGGCTTGCTTTTATGTTGATTATGTTGATTTTACTACCCTCCTCTGTACAGTGTCCTTGGGTGCTTTGAAAGGCGCTTACAAATAAAATGTATTATTATTATTATTACACTTACTGATGTCTTTCTATGACCTTGAAACTGTTTTTTCCTCTGACCTCTGGCATCAACAAGATATTTTGATCCAGAGAACTGCTTTTTACCAGAATTTTTTTGGCCATTTTATGTAAACCTTAGAGATGGTTATGTGGAAAAATCCCAGAAGATCAGCAGTTTCTGAAATACTCAGACTAGCCTGTCTAACCAGAACGACTGTGTCACATTTAAAGCCACCATCCTTTTGAATTTCAGCATGTTATCTTGACCATATGTGCATGCCTAAATGCACTTAGTTATCTCCTTGTGATTTTCTGGTGAGATATTTGCATTGACAGTCAGATGAGAAGGTGTAAGTATACAAGTATAAATAGCAGCAAAGATATAATGCCTTATAGTAAAGACGTAGTCTTGATACTTGCCTTGTCGAGAATGTGAGGACACAGCAGAAGCTGAAGTGTGGGCACGAGAAGCATGTGGATGAACTGCAACAAGGAAAAACAAAACAAAATGCTTTAACCTAATGCAGCTTATAAAATACTGACATATTGACACTTTAAAGCCTGAACCATGAAATAACTGCCAGAAAATTGAAGATTTTTGACAATAGTGGAACCTTCTTACATTGTGAAACCGATGTGCAGCACATAGAGACTGAACCGAACTTCAGCACACCAATACTGAGAATGCCTAAATGCCTTTGGTGCTCCCATGTGATTAGCTGATTAGATATTTGCCTTAAATAGCAGTTGAAGAGGTCTACATAACAAAATCTCTAATATCAATAGTAAAGGTGCAATCTTTATACTTTGAGTAATGGGATGAACTATGACTCCAGTGCTTCGGTGGGGAGGCGAGGACACAGCAGTTGGCACAGACAGGACAGGAAAAGGATCTGGCTGAACTGTAACTGGGATTTAAAAAAGAAAAGAAAAAGAAATGTTATTTTGCAGTCATACTGGTGTTTCCTTCCACACTAAAATCTTTAAAGGGTGCTTTTAAGTACTTTAAATAATATTTTTTGTTGGTTTACTTCAGAATTCACTGTAGTGTTTGTTTGGATGATTAAAAAAATAAATACACTTAATGACGACATTTGTACAAATCAGCCGGTAAAACCGATATTTCATGTAGACAGCAGGCCAAAGAATAAATAGAAAAGGACACACGTTCATATGTAATCTGCCTAGTGTGTACATCCTGTCAGCAATATCTCACAAGCTGACTCAAGAAATGGGGTTAAAGGAAGTGGAAAGATTTGACCTTACCTGCTTCTCTGTAGGCTGGAGGAGGTGTTGTTGGAGATGAGAGAGAGGCGTCATAGGCAGGCGGGGGGTTAAATGCTGCAGTGGGCAGAACAGGAGGTTGGCGACTGGCCTCCTCATATGACGGGGGGTCCATCCAAACAGGTCAAACAGGATTCTCTCATAAAGAGGAGGAAGACAGAAATGTATATAAGAGCAAGACCGAAAGGAAAGCAAGTTTGAAATGTGTGCGTTTTCATCAAAGAT
The DNA here is from genome assembly GCA_015108515.1 of Hemichromis elongatus. Lineage (NCBI taxonomy): Eukaryota > Metazoa > Chordata > Actinopteri > Cichliformes > Cichlidae > Hemichromis > Hemichromis elongatus. The sequence continues at coordinate 14,137 of VUQR01001383.1, forward strand.
GGTTAATTACAACAATGACCTTGTGTTTGGTGAAACCACATTAGCGTTTTTTAACACATGACTCGTGTCATGTGTTTCTTAACATGTGACTTATTATTTTGTTGGGTAGGATTGTTTGCAAAGTTACTATCAAAAGTTATATTTACATTGCAAATATATTTACATGATGTAATGCATCTCTTTATAATTTTACTTTTTAGTGGAAGCTGACATGTGTAAGCCTTAACAGCTCAAAAGTTGAAGCAGTACTTGTACTTTTTGTACTTTGGTACTGACAGACTGTTAGTTTGGTACAGCTGGCATACAGCAGTGATAATAATGATGAATTGTCTGACACATCGATTGCACAGTGACAGGCACATTGTCTCTGTTTAGGACTGAACCGGAGAAACTGGGAAAAAAATGTTAATGAATAAAACCGACATATAAGTTTAAAGGAAGAAAAAATAAAATTTTTATATTTAAAGGATTTTTTTATTTTATTTTTTTTACACCCAGGGCTTTTCCAGCTTGTATTGCAAATGAAGTGCGCTGTGTGTGTACACTAGCTTCTTTCAGTTCATCCCGGTGTTAATGCGGGCACTGGAAAGAGTCAATTGTAAGGTAGTTTATGTGGCGGTTTGGCTCTTTGTATGTCAGGCTCTGGGATGTTGAGTGTCATGTTACTGCTTTTAAGTCTGAAGCTCTGATTCTGCCGTAATAGCTACTTGCATTATCTCTCATCTTGACTGCTAAACAATGAAAGGCGCTACATATTTTCCAGTCGTTCATTGTTTAGCACTGCTGGTTTAAAGTGACAGCGTCAGAACAGTACACGCAGTGTAACATGTGATGGCGTAAATCAGTCTTTTACTCATACTTCAAATACTTTTGTGTTTTTATTAATGGCACATACATTAGTCTTTTAGTTCTGTTTTAATGTAAATATACAAGCCAGATATATATATCAGCAGCATCATCCTTTTTATGGATTATAGAATAGGCACAAATGTAAAATCTAGACTATTAGTACACATTCAAAAATAGAAATAGCTCAATATAGTTACACTGTTTTTAAACTGGTGTGAAATATTACTCATCATCCCCTTTCATATTAAGACTACACAGAATTATTACAGCATATAAACACAACTCTGATTGGCAAAGATGTATTTTTTTTTACTCCGTATCAGCCATGAAATCAACCCACTCAATGCAGTTAGGTCACCCGAGCTTACATGAGACTTCACTCTTATGTAAACAAGACACATCCACGTCCCGATACCTGATCCAAACAGGCACAGACCTGCCCCTGCCACATAGACATTTCCAGTAGCGCCTGCCAACAACCTTATGGCTTATTACTCGCTAATTAAATAGTGTAATGTGTGATATATCGGAGCAGTGGTCTTACCTTGGACAAAAGAGGAAGAGCGACTGGCAGGAGGAAACACGTACCATTGCTGATCATGGTCATCACATCACAGCCTGTTAAACCTGTTCTCGCCTGGAATTGGAAACATTTTTCTTCTCACAGTGAAAACCAAACCCGTTTACCTGTTTGTCTTATTAGTCACCTCTGCCTCTGCACAGGCTTTCCTTCCAGGAAGAAGAGATTGTGCAACTTAATGGAACCCTCAAAAAGATAGGACATTTAAATTATCAATAAAACTTTTTTTAATGGTGCTATCCCTGCTTACTAGGTGGAATCACTATATTTAGACTACTACGTCTACTACTTTATAGTATGTTTTATTGTTAGATACCCAACACAAATAATTACACTAATCATTCTTTATGAGGCAATTATGCCTTAAAGAAATATTAATTTCTAATATGTTGCAATTGTTTATAAACGTCACCACTCCTCCCCTGCTTTTTCCTTCTCTCTACACACGCCTCCACATTTAATCATTAGTTATTATTAATCTCTGGCTCTCTTACACAGTGTGTCGTTTGTCCGTTTGTCTTCCTCTCCTCACTCCCTCACTCGCAGCAGATGAGTCCCTGCGGTTCTGCTGCAGGTTTCTTCCTGTTAAAAGGGAGTTTTTCCTTCCTATTGCTCATCTGATTTTTGAGGGTTTCTCTCTATTATTATAGGATCTTTACCTTACAGTATAATATGCTTTAAGATAACCAGTGCTTTTTTTTCCCTCATTCTTTTTTTTCCCCTCATTCTTTTTTTTCATTTTTTCCAAAGTTTTGAAAAGATAGTAAGTGGACCAGCTCTTATACAGTACTTTTCTATTCCGTTGGAGAACTCAAAGAGCTTTATACAACATCAGTCAGCCATGCACGTTTTTCTATGCTTAAGTGTTTTCTTTCCAGAAATTAGACACATTCACACTCTGATAGATGCACGAGAGAACAGCTTGGGGTTAGTATCTTGCCCAAACACATTTTGCAGTTACACCTCCACCAGTAGCCTGAACTGTTGATACTTGGCAGAATCAATCCATATTTTCTGATGAAAGTTGTAGCAGAAATTGAGACTCATCAGACCAGAAAATGTTTTTTTCTAATCTTTTATTGTGCACCTTTGGTGAATCCGTGTGAACTGTATCCTCACTTTCCCATTCTTAGCAGACAGGAGAGACACTAGATGTGGTCTTCTGCTGTTGGCTTACCTTTGGTCTGTGTCTTGTTTATAGCGAGACCACATATCTCCCATACTAGCATCATAGCATCTGCCAGTCAGTTTTTTTTATTGATTTTAAGATTTTATTTTTATTTTTAAGGCATTGCACAGGTTACCACCCTCATACATTTCAGATCTTTTGAACTGGTACACTGAGGTCTGCAGATTAAATGCTCGTAGCTGTCCCAAGGTCCAGATTAAAGCACAGAGGGGATCGGGCCTTTGCTGTGACTGCTCCTAAACTGTTTAGTTATCTTTGTCTGTGGCCCTGGTCGTGCTTCTATGTCAACTCTCACCGTGCCTGTCCCCATGGTTGACCGCCCTGTTGTCTCAGGTCAGTTGTGTATCTTTGTTTTTTTAGTCTTTCCCTGCATCTAGTTTCTATGTCTTGAGTCCGGGTATTTGTCTCTGCGTTTGTTCATTCCCCCGTCTCATTAGCTTGATTTAGTTCACCTGAGCTCCCTTGTGTGCTCCATCTCCCTCATTACTTCCTGTGTGTATTTAAGCCCTCATTTATCGTGTCCTGTCTGTTTGGAGTTCCTGTGTAGTTTCCTAGCTAGTATTCCCAAATATCTGCTTAGTCTAAGAAGTTTGTATTCAGTCTCCTGTACGTTCAGCAATAAAGCTGCTTTTGAGTCCAGTTCTGTGTCCGAGTCCTCCATACCGTGTAACAACTCTACCCTCCACACGGTGGTAAAGGGGAGCTGATAGATACACTCACCGATTTCTACTTTTCACACTAGCTTTATCATATCCTGGGGGTTAGAAATAAGCCACATAGCTCACATCACATATACTTGTTGAATTCCAGTTAAAGAGCAGTGAACATCAGAGCAGCAGCACAGGTCAGATGATCACAGTTTGTCCACAAAGAAACTCACAGAACAAATCATTATGCGGCTCGTTTCCAAGAAATTTCTAAGAAATTCTTTTCACAGCACTGCTACGCCCAATGTTAGAGTCCAAATCCCACTTTAGTCCCTGCTCACAATACTGAGTGTCTTCAGAAGTCTATTGTTATGAACCGGTGTTAGATAACAAAACTGAGTTGAATAGAAATTCATCAGATACCCAGTATTTAAACAGATGAAGTAAAATTGTATTTGAAACAACATAAAAACACAGCTATGGGCTGTGTTTTTATGTTTTCTGTTGATTGTTAAGTCTCTTTAAAAAATGCAGCAATGCACCTCCTTTGGTGAATCCATCTTTGTCTGTGCTGTTTATCTTTGTAATGTTATAGAAAAATGATACTGCCCCGGTGTGTCCTCTTAACCCTGCTGAAGCTCAATTTTATGACATATTGGAGAGTCTCTATAAACATTACTGTCTGTGTTGAACCTGTCAAATTCAGCTTTGTGAAGCACTCAGACATATAAAGAAGCACGTATCATGTTTGAAGTTTTTTTCACAACAAAGCCAACACTTTAAACCTGTATCACTTTTATTAAGAAAATTCAAAGTTGCTAGGTTGATCCTGACTGGCCAAAAAGTGACATTACAGCTCATCTTTGGATGTTTTATTGGTCTTTTCCTCTGCGGAATCATCTGGCTCCTGAAAAAGAGGAAACGTGTCAACCTTGGATTTATTTTTAAAAGAAAAACAGCATAAATCTGCAGCGGTAACACAAACCTTGCTATCGCCTTCAGCGTCATCTCCTTTCTTCTTATCTTCCTCATCATCATCATCATCATCATCATCATCATCATCCTCATTTTCCTCTACAGGTAAAACTCCTCCACCATCCAGGAATTTAGAAAATGTCTCCAGGTCCCTTTGTCCAGTGTATTCGATCACCTGAGAGAAAAGGAAAGAATGTAGTGTGTCAAGCTGTGTGTGTGTGTGTGGGTGTGGGTGTGTGTGTGTGGGGGTGTGTGTGTGTGTGTGTGTACCTCTTTGTCACCAGCTGGGAAGTATTTGAGTGTTGGGAAACTCTTAATGTCCAGAGACTCCACTTCGTTGGCTGTTGCGTCCATTTTGGCTATGATGATGTCATCATGGTCGGCGTATTTCTCACCAAGCTGATCCCAGATGGGAGCCAGTTCCTTGCAGTGTCCACACCATGGAGCATCTACACTCAGACACAGGTACATTGTTGGGAGATGAAAGTGGCCTTATTTTAATATTGGTGAAGCTGATTTAAATAAAGTTGGATTATATGAGCTGTGTATGCTACAGTAAACATGGAGGAATAACCATTTTAGAAATCTGCTTTTTTGACTAAAAGAAATGTGGAAGGATAGGAGCTTCTTACCGTGTTTAAAAACAACCTTATGTTCAACATAATAAACATCCATGTGTGCAAACTCCCTGTTAATACATACTACACACACTATATGGCCCAAAGTACTTGGCCAACTACACGTTTCACTGACAGGAGCTGCTCTGTGATGTAAACCCATGCCGTGAAGCTCCTGGTGCACAGTTTCTGTGCTGATGTTAATGTCAGAGGAGGTTTAGAGCTCTGCAGTTACTGAGTCAGCGGAGAGTTGACGACTTTTATGAACTTGAACACGGTCTAGCACCCCTTACAGCTGATGGTGGAATTTATAGATGTCACAGAAAATGTTACAAACTGACTTATTGCAATGGCGGCACCTTGTTACAGTACCGAACAACTGCATGCCTGCTTTGATTACACGAGTGGAATCAGTTACTCGGTGGATTGAGTTTCCAGCTGCCAATCATCTGCAATCATCTTTGCCTCAAATACCGGTCCTTAACTCCAATATGCCGCCCAATCACATAATCAGCTGTTCAGTTCCTCAGGCCACTCTCATGCACTACTCCGATCACTAGACCTCTTGCTAATTCCTTGCTGATCCACTCCTCAAGTGGACCTCCTCTGGTCTTCAGCTTCCACAGATTACTTGTGTCTGATTGTCTCTCTGTGCTCTCGCAGACTCGGATTAGCCTTCGCTAATCTGCATCAGGAGTCTGTGTGCACGCTGCTAACTCCAACCCTTTTATTAATGCTCATTTTCTGTCTTCTTCTGTGGTTTCTGTAACATTAAAATCATTCAGAATGCTCTGGACAGCCTTTGCTCCATGATAAATCTTTTTAGAGGATGCTTTGTTCAGAAGTAGAAAATTTAAGGAGTTCTTCCTCACTGAAAATCCACTGTTGGTAGATATGCAAATATTTTTCCTGTCAAAGGTTTTTGATGACTGCACTGGAGATTTCTATCCTCAGTGTTTGTGAAGGGTTCCAGTTGCCAACTTTCCTATTAGACCAGGACTCGCTTTTAAGTTATTAAGATGTCAGAAATCCTGCTCACAGGTAGCCTCAGTAAAGTTAGATGAGACACCAGAGCAACTCTTAGCAGATTAGTGCCAGACTCTAAACATAATTTAGCAAAGCAGCTTAAATCAAGAACTAATGAATTTGAAGTCAGAGAAAGGTGATGATCAAGTTGATGCTTCACTGCAAATTTGATTGAGTTGAATAAGAAAGAACGCTCTGATTTCACAAGATCCCTGTCCAGAATTGGTGCAGAGCAGCCTGACTTACAGAACTCTACAAACACATTTTTGGTCGGGTCCAGAGCGACGGAGTCAAAGTTCTTTCCCACCAGGACTTTAACTGGCCCTTTGTCCCAGTCCTCTGGGATCTCCTCTGACCGATAGTATGGCTACAAAAGGGGAAAAAAATGGACAAGTTAAACTGACTCATTACATTACAAACCCATTACATTACTTCACTACAAGTGCTTTTAACCTAACATTCACACACAGTCCCAACAAAAGCACTGGGGGCTACTTGGGGATTCAGTATTTCAAGCATACTTTAGCATGCAGACATGAGAAGGTGGGGACTGTATGTGTTTGTAGTACCTTTGCTGTACCATCCACAACCTCTTGGCACAGCTGTTGCAGTGACTTTGTGGTCAGTTCCTCTGAGTCACTGGCGTACTTCTTTCCTGTGTCCATATCGATGATCCGCGTCGTGGGGGCGTCGTCCCCGGACACGGCAAAGTAGCTCAGCACGTGTGACAGGGGTTCTGACACATCTATCAGAATGAGCAGCATCTGAATGACACGCACATGCACGCATACACACAATGACATTTTCAACAGTTCAGAGGACAAAGCACTGATGAAACAAAGTCTTCACCTTACACTGTAATGATCCACATGATGGACACACACACACACATGTTGGGTTTTCATAACTTGTGGGGACAGCTCATTGACATAATACTTTCCCTAGCCCCCTACCCTAACCCTAACCATCAAAAATGAATGCCTAACCCTGACCCTTACCCTTAACCTAACCATAACCTAGTAGTAACCCTGACAATAAAATCACATTTTGAGTCTCAAAAATGCCTTCAAACATGTGGGGACCGGGATTTTGGCCCCACAAAGGCTGTCGGTCCCCACGAGAATCGTAAACTTCTAATTTTTGGTCCCCATGAAGATGTTAATACCCGTCCACACACACACACACACAGTAGGACAGTTACCTTGCCCTTGAACTCTTTGGCAACAGCCTTGAATTTTTCTAGGAGCATCATCTGACTCTCCACTGTGGAGTTTATGAACAGAAGGCAGTGCAGGTTGATGCCAGAGTTGAAGATTTTGTCTGCTGCCTGAAAATACACATACACACATGCACACACAGAGACAGTATTATTATGCTATCATTTTTTAAATCTAATTGCAGTTTTCTCTTCGTGTCTGCTCACAGCTGTGTGCGTTACCTCCTGGCTGAATCGGATGATCAGCTCCAGGCTATTTTGTTTGATGAAAGTGGTCATGTTGTCTTTGTCCAGCTTTCCTTCTTCTGACAACACAAAGTCTGCTCTGCCATCATCAAACTGGCAAACACACACACATTTAACATTTTACATACTTGAAATAATATACCTGCAGAATAAAGGATCATAATTCGGTGCATTCTTTCTCCACATTTATAACACAGTAGTTACTGTATAATGTACCCTGTCAAGCAAATAAATGTTTCAGTAATTAATGTCTTTTGGTCTTTAGTTAGTTGTTATAATTAGTTGTGATGTTTGATTTGTTATCTCATATGTGTATGTTTTTTCTTTTACATACAGTAGGTTTAGATGCTTTTCTATGTTTGCTTTTTCTTGATTTTCCATGAACAACATCAACCTACCAGGTTGCTTTTTCCCCTTTAAATAAACACAAATATTGTTACAACTATTTCATCAAATTCTCACTGATTCATCAAAATCTGTTTTACATTATAGTGAAGGAATTACTCATTAAAAAAGAGGTTGATTCTGTTATATACCACATACACCTAGAACGAAATCAAAGAAAACTATGTCATTCACCTTTATAACACAATGTGGGATTCTTTGATTATTTTGTGTATTTTTTATAGTCTCTTTTGTGTTGTTTTCCCTCTTTGGGGTCATTTTGTTTTTCTGTCTGCACACCTTCTTTCTGTCTCTTCATTACGGTTCTTGCAGGTTTTCTGGGGGGGTTTTATTTGCCTTTTCTGATATTTCTTTCATCATATTGCTAAACAATGAACTTATCATTGGATCTGTTGCAAATAAATTATCCAAATCTAAATATCTTTTAAATGATTTGCAGGCTTAATAATTGATTTTATCCTCGGATGGACAACATGGATAAACTTCAAAACATATATGTAAGATTTATTTTAATGATCTTTGATTATTTTTGCCAAACTAAAACTGATCAGAATATCTTCGAGGATATTTGGCTTTTAACAGGAACATGCACTCACTATCTCCGGACACTAGATGGCGACAAAGCTAGTACCACCAAGCCGGCTTGTATGATTTCCTGGGCTGTCAGCTTCTCTGCGAAGTACCTTTTTGAAGAGCACCACGGAGCTGCCTTTCACCTCATACTTCTGGAAAACCTCCGGAGTGGCTGTGACTGCAAACTCTGTGTCAGGCATGTCCACAGCAACTTCCTTAAACACCTGGGCAGCCTCACTATCCACACTCTGCAGGAGAGGGCGAGAGCGCTACACCGTGAACGAGCACGCATAGATGACTGCACAAATGTAATGTTAGCACTGGACAGAAGGACAGACCTCGAAGAATCCCACTACGGTGATGTTATGGGCGTCTATGAACTGAGCTGCAGAGTCTGCAGACTCCAGGATTTCAGCACCGGGGCCAGTGCGACGCTTCATCCATTGGATTATCCCCATCGTCGTCCTCTTACCTGCAGAGAAATAGTCGATATATAGAGGCTGTTTCAGGTGCTTTAAAACAACGAGTCCCCAACATCAGCTTGTAGCTCAGCTTTGAGCAAAAATGATAACAAGAAAGTAGAAAAAGACAATCAAGGAACAGCCAGAAAGGTAATAAACAGTTGCAATAGCTGCTAAAAGTCTGGCTTAATTAATAAATGTTGGAATTTGTAGCTAGCTGTTATTTGTAGTTCTAGCTAAAAGGTTATGGGTAAATATCTGAAACAGCCGGGGACCTCAAAGTCATTTTACATGGTGGGCCACATACAGCCCAACCCAACTTTGACCTTAAGTAATTGGTCAGTATAAAGAGGTTTAACTGCATGTTGCTAAATATGTAGTTAAATGTATAGAAATCATCCATCCATCCATTCACTTCTGCTTATCCTTCTTCAGGGTCGGGGGGGGGGCGCTGGAGCCAATCCCAGCTGTTTTAGGCCCAGAGGCAGGGTACACCAGTGTGTCACAGGGCTAACAGATATACACAGACAACCGTTCACACTCACATTCACTCCCACATCCACACCTATGTGCAATTTAGAGTTTCCAATTAACCTATCCCCACTATAGAAATCATGCTGTATTAAATGAAACAAATCTGTCTACATGACTGAAATTGTAAGAAATAAATACGTAAAAGTACAGAAAGGGTTCTGGTAGCTTATTGTGCAGACTGTCCTGTAATTATAAAGCACACAGTTTCAATAATTCTCAAAAATTGTCCTTTTTTAAAACCACGGACCCATACTTTTCTACAGTCAATAGAGAATGTGTTTGTCTGTCACTTAATTACTTTGGTGAAGTGCAAATGGCCATGGGGGGAGGGTTTCAGCAGGAAAAAATACAGTTAAAAGCCCAAAGTTGCCATCTAAAAAGGTTTCCAAACCTGTCCAGTGGCTGGATTGGACTGTTTGCTGGACCAATGTTGGAAAAATAATTTTACGGTAACTATTTTGATTTTTAAAAAGTGTCGAATGAGTTCAAATCAACAATGTTTAAAATGAAAAGGTGTGCTGATGAAGGGCTTCTTTTTAAAAATATATTTTTTTGTTCACCTTAGATTTTTATTGTAATAAAGTTGAGCGAAAGACCAGTAAAGACCTCAAGACAGATTCAAACCCTGGGGGTCACCTGCTCTACTCAGTAAAGCAGTACCCATTCCACAAGCCTTTGTGGGAAAATCAGCTTCGACACACAAAGACAAAAAAATCTAATACCAGCTAGGTTAAAAAAATACACCAAAAGAAGAAAACAGTAGGTTAAACACACACATTCAGTTCTGTGTATAAAAACTGATAGATGATAACCCTTGAAGGTGCTGGGAGGTGGAAAATTTCAAACTATATATGATCAGATGGTGATGTTTACTGATGATGCATAAAGAGCTGCATGTGTGTGTGTGTGTGTGCATGCTCACCGGTGTATTCGATGGGCTCCTTGCGGTCTCCATTGATGAAGAGTTTCAGAGTGGGGAAGCTTCCGACATCAAACTCTTCAGCCAGCTCTTTCTCCTCCGTGGCGTCCACTTTGGCCAAGCGCAGCTCCGGCTCCTCCTGCTTCAGCTTCTCGGCAGCCTCGGCATAAATTGGCTCCAACTGTTTACAGTGACCACACCAAGGAGCATCTACAGTACATATGAACACACACAGTTCAATGAAAGTTCTACAGAGAGTGAAAGAGACACTGAAAACTAAAGGAGGCCAATGCTCTGCTGCTATCAGCAGCTCCTGTCCAGATACTCATGGAAATGAGTAGCTGATAGAAAAGTGGCAGTTGGGCTCTGTCTTTCTCCCCCATGTCTCATTTCCTTGTCCTGGCCTCTCCGCTTCAGTTCATCTGTGGGAGAGTTGAACCCGTACAACACCTGGACAGGACGAGTCGATAATGCCTCTGTGCTGTTAAAGGCTGGGAGAGATAACTTCGACACTCTCTCTTTTATAAATTGATCAAATTTTAAATTCCTTGTCAGCAAAATGAGGTAATCCTTCCACTTTATGCCTTATTTTCTAACCTTCTTTGATCAGTTGAGATTATGTTCCCAGGATGAACAAGCATTAATACTCCTTAATGCTTATTTTGCATTTTAGCTTTTATGTTATTACATTAAATCTGCACGTCTTACCTATTAGTTCTTCCTTATGTGACACCTTATGCCAACTTTTGCTGTCACTGTTATTTGTGCATAAAAACAACTCAAAAATTGTCTCAAGAAGACAAAGAGATGGGGGAAATTTTTTTCACAAGTTATTAATGTCACCTAATCTGCACAAAAGAGCTAATTTATCGTAATAATCAGGAGTTTCACAGAATATAAATCATCACACTTACAGAATTCAACCAGTAAATACTGATTCTCGTTGAGGGCTCTTTCAAAGTTGTTGATGTGAAGGATCATGATGTTATTCTCCTCCTCTATCTCAGTTGTTTTCTCTTTCTTTGGTGCCTCTGCCTCCTCCGCCGTCTCCTCGGTTGTCTCCTCTGATGCCTCCTCAGACATCTCCTCTTGAGACTCTGTCTTGTTTTCAGTGCTGTCCTCGGCCTGCGTGCACGAGGCCCACAGCAGCAGGCCCAGCAGCGCTATGAACAAAAGCTTGTGAGTCTTCATGTCTGCGTCTCTGTGCTGCTCTGATATCTGTGCTTAGGTGTGGGTAACCGTCAATGCATGTGTCTTTTACTCTTTGTACGATTATTTATCTAAGATGAAGCGTGTGTGTCAGAATGTTACTGGCCTTCCCTGTCATCCAATCAGGCGTCACGCCTGTAGGGGAAACGTTCCGGTCTCGGCCAATCAGATGCCTTGTAGATTCAGAATTGGGTAAACTGGATGATCGACTGCTGCGCTTGATCCCACGTACACTTACTCATATGTTTGTTTGTTTTTTTTTTATTTTAGTGTTTAAATGGACCTCACCGTACACCACATGGTCCCGTTAAAACACTCCTCTTAACTTTCACTCCTCTTTCTGCTCCTTATCAAACCCTCATTTACCTAAAAACTCCCACAGTGATACTAACAGGTGGGTTAACAACTCTTTCCGTTTATCACACCCTTTATGTTTACTCAAACTACAGAGACCACTTTCCACTGTTGCCCCTGTCATGACCTCAAATTTTCATCCACCGCACCATTAAACAGGAAAATTTCTGTTTTCTCTTCAAGCTAGCAACATGAAATATTTAAGCTGAGTGCTGTCAACATAGTCACAACGTCTGTGTCACGCAGATGCTTTGTGTTTTACTGTGCGCATTGATGTGCGCTTCAGTTAATCTAAAACCAGTACATGTAACACTCACATGCGTACGTCTTTCTCAGCAGGCAGAGGTCGTCCAGCTGCTTTCAGGATTTCAGTTGAAATTGAAGTTTGAGCTCTAAAACGACCGCAACTTAAACTTTTGTGTTCTTCGCCATGGACCAGTTTAATGTCAGATAATATTTTCGCGTATTTTGCCTATAAGGTGTCGCAGATAAATACAACAAAATAAAATAATACCACCAAGACAAAAACTGTGGTATTTTGTAAATATAATAATAAACGCAAATTCAGCAGTTGTGTAACTTTATTAGCAGTGTCCTCCTGAAATGCGCCAACAACATTAAAAGTAACATCCTCCTCTCTGCCCCCTAATGCTAAAAACATAAATTTCACACCCGAGCTTCAACTCTGGTGGCCCGGTACCAAAAGACTTGCCGGGGGATTGGGGACCGCTGTTGTAGGGTAAACCCTTATGAGCAAGCACTTGGCAAGAGTGGGAAAGAAAAACTCCCTTTTAACAGAAAGAAACCTCTGACAGAACCAGGCTCATGGAATGGCAGCCATCTGCCATGACCGGTTGGGGGTGATGAGAGGGAGGACAAATCACGCTGTGGAAGAGAGCAACATCTGTTTCTGCTTTTAACTGTAAAACTCAATGAATAATCTTTGAACGTTACTCAACTATGTCCAGGTTTCACAATGTTGCTCTGAGATTTAACAAAGCATGTCTTAGCTTCCAGCATGCTCCATTTTTAGTTTCCTGACATCTCTCTAATACCGACTCACAGATAAAGGTAAACTGGGCATAAATGTAAAGGGTTTCACTACAGGAAACAGCCGTTAAACAAAAGTGTGTTTTGCTTCCTGTCTGTTTAACCTTGGACAGCATCTATGTACAGTAGAGATACCGTGAGATAAATGATGGGTGGGATGAGTAGTGTTTTCTTTCACCTGTAACCCAATGCTGTAGCCACACACAGCAGGGGTGTTACAGCATCCTGGAGTGTACCTGGGCATCCCTGGAGCACAAGAAGTTGAACTGTAACCTGAGATTTTTGTTTTTTTAACAGCTCCATGACTGTGTAAGCAAAATGATGATGGATTTTTTTTTGGAAAAAAAGACATTTCTTGATCCGACACGGAGTTATATTTGACGAAATCCAAACTGTGAATTAGGGAGTAAATAACATCAACAAAGAGTCACTATTAATAACTTTTAATTAATTAACTATTAATGTACTATTAATGAATCTATTTTATAAAATATTAACAGCAACTCAACTAAACTTTATGCAACAGAAATAAAGTGTAACAGGTTCACATCTCATTATGTTACAGTAGTAGAGGAGACGGTGGGTCCTGGTACATATTTTATTAATCTAAATCTCACTCTGCTCACATGGCAGGTTCTTTGTCCCAACCCTTTAAAACTGCAGAAAACTGTATTTGTATAAAGATCATAAGTGGAGTCTTTTCAGTCCCAGGCTGGCGTGTTCAGTGCTGCATGTTTGTGTTGTCCGTCAGCGTGTGAGTGAGCTCCGGGTTTGGATCCCAGTTTGCCAAAAGGTCGCTGAAGTCTGGCTGAGTGCTGTCGAGTGTGTGCATGTTGTGCTGCGCTGGGATATTATAATGCATGTGCGGGTTATCGTCCGTGTGTGTTAGGTCCTGTGAAGGAGAGGTGCCGGTCCTGTGTGCGATGTCAAGCGTGTTATTCAGAGTGATCAGGGAGCAGCTGGGGATCGGCTCGGTCCAAAAACTGAGAGGGAGGTGTCGTTTGATCATCGGTTGACCTCGACCCTTGCTCGGGACCCTGAGGTCAAATAGTTCAGCCAGGGGCCCCAGCCCACTGCTGTTGCCTTTTGCAGCCGCTGCTCTTTGCTCTTCAGGATGTGCAGCGAAGGTGCTCTCCTGCACCTCTGGACTTCCTGCTCTCGCTATTCTCATCAGGTCGTCATAGTAACGCAGACGCCCACTGGTGGTGATGGAGATGGAGTCGCTGTAGATGTCGCACGCCTCTTGGTCACCAGAGCAGCGACCGAAATAGCGCTGCACATCGCGACTGATGACGTCGGCGAACCTCAGCAGCTGTTTGGTCACATCCAGCGCATGGTGAGGAGGGTTTAAGAAAACCTCCTCCAAGCCTTCTTCCTCTTCCTCCTGAGCCTCAGATTCTTCGTCCTCCTCGTCTTCATCTGCCGGTCTCTCTTCATCATCTTCTCTCTCCTCTGGCTTCTCCTGCAGCTTCTTCTCGTAGTCACTGTCCTTACACGGAGAATGCTGAAAAATCATGGGGAAGTAGGCTGGAGTCGGAGCCTGGATGAGGAAGTTCCTGATGACGCCTGCAGCCATATCGGTTTCTAATCAAGGTGAGATGAATACAGAAAGAGGGACTGTAAGAACTTAAGCGGAATGACCCAAAAAAAAATGCTTAAATTGAGTTTCCTTACCTTACCTAGCTGCCAGGTTCAGTCTGTCCAAGAAAAAAGGTCTGGCCTGGGTCACTGATGGATTCACTTGGTGTGTCCTCCAGGACGGGCCCTGTATATATACCTCCGCACACGGCAGCAGGCGTGTGTGACTGGCGTCGGATGAGGCAGCTTCCAGGACAAATATTGGCACGCGGGATTGGTCAAACACACATTGTTTACTTTATCACTGGGCAACCGGGGAGGGGGGCCGAGGCTAATGGACCCTCTGCTAGGGGATGATGGAGATTTGTTATCCAGACGCGGACACAAACATATCATTGCCTTTTTCCGTCCCTGTTATCAGGCTAGTTAAAGGATAAAAGAGCATGAAATCAAATCACATGCTGTTTTGACTTTTAAAGGGGAACACATTGAACCCACATCAGCCCACCACATGCCCCCTACAACAGCAGGGTAACACAGGCCAGACAGACACACTGTCCCTAAAGCATGACACAGTGTAATATTCTTTAAAGCACCAAAGTAACGCGCCATCGGTTCCATCTGTGGCCACTGGTCGACTTGGAGAATAAAACAGAAAATGAGAGTGGCCTCAGGGAATAAAGCGATGAGCAGGTGAGGTCTGGCACCACTGTGAGCGTCTCATGGTGTAAAACCACTCAACCAATTAAAGCTGACAGGGAGGAGATACCTTATCATTTATTGTCAATAAATCTATAAAGAGACCCAAACGACAAACTCTACAGTGTTGCGCCATCTTTCTATGATTTACAACCTTTAAAATAGATATTCAGCACATGTCCTATCACTAATTTTAAAGTAAATTTTAGGGACCTGCAGCACCAATCGTGAAGTCCATAAAATGTCGTTCAGCCTCTCGGTTTGATGTAGTCGTAAAATAATGGCCACAAAGACAAAAGTAGGTTTGTTTTCAGTGCTGTTTGTCAAGAAAGCCACTAACATAAACTCCCACGCTTTTGTAACTTAACACATGCAACATTAGTTTTCCAGACATGGACTAAAGCTAGTCTTGGACTACAAGCTTTATTCAGTGGAGACTGTCATTGATTACTGACTTAGGCTCAGTCTGTGTCTATGAACCAGGCTGGTACTACTTCAGCCTTAAAAACCCAAAGGAACAGAAATAACAGATGTCATCTATAAGTTAAGTTTTGCAGTATGCTCTATCTAAGTTGGTACTTACAGATAAAGTTAAAACTAAAACTTGAATTTTTGAAATCGAAAAGGAAATACTCTCTTTATGATTGTGATTCAGGAAACTGCACAATAATTGCAGTTGTCTCACAGATTAAGGCCGATTTAACCTGGTTTGTACTGTAACATCGTATATACATCTTATTTCTGTTTATATGAGCATGTAGAGCATTATTTAACGTGTGTGCATTCGTGTGTGTGCATGTGTGTGTGTGTTATCAGGACACCCTGACTCCCCTGGCCTGCCTGTCATCAGTATCCAGGCTTCTGTGTTGATTTTAGGACTAAAAATCAATAGCAGCAATATGTCAGCTCTCAAGAGGCTGACAAAGAATTACACACGCTTTTAGGCACACAAGCACATAGACACGCAAAACAAACACAGGAACTTTCTGATTTGTCCAACATGTTATATTCATTAGAAAAAGCACACATGCAAACTAAAGATTTTAGATCATTTTGCATGACAAAGAACAAAAATGTTTGTACACGAGTAGTAACTTTAATTAATGACAGTTATTGACATTGTCAGTTATCATCAATTAATATTTAGTTATGACAAATAAAAATAAAGACATAAAATCTTTACTTCACATTTGTACAACCTTTGGTATCAAACCCAAAAGCTGCAGGTGTTCGTGTAAAAAGGAAAATTAAAAAGAAGTTCAAAAGCTACAAGAAATATCAATGAATGAATAATATTAATGAATATTAATGAAATGAATAATGTTTTTAAAAGCGATACATAATATTTCTAAAATGGATACTGTTAGTTATTATTTTTAATTAATAGACGTTAGAAATATGTAAACTTTTAGTTAATTTAATTTCTCCTCTGTGCACACCGTTACCTGTGTTTTTAAAATTAACTAAATCAAATACAACAATGTTATACATGTCTTTGTTGGTAACTGGAGAGAGAAAATTAACAAAATGGAATCATTTTAATTTTAATTATTTTATGTATATAAGACAACTTGCCTTCCCTCTATATTTATTTCCCTTACTGTAAGAGCTCTGTAACAACGCAATTTCTCATTCGTGGGATAATAAAGGTTTATTCTATTCTATTCTAATTTTAAAAAATATGACTACATTTAAATAAAATGTATTATTATTGTACTATTGCTGATAGAAATGGATTAAATTTACATTAAACATTAAAATAGATCATGCTTTTTCTTTGATAATAATTGTTTATTAAACCCTATTAAAATATATTTGCAGAGTAAAGTCAGGAACATTTTTCCCTTTCATATGTACAAAAATATAAGAGTGACTGTACATTGAACATTGAGACACAGAGATGAGATTGTCCCATAACAGGGAGGAGAATTTGGGCAAAACTGTTATAGAAAATTATTCTGAGAGTTTTTTAGTTTATTTATGTAATAGTTTAATAAATGAAATGATAAAATCATAGAAAATTTGTAGGAAAATAGTAGGAATGACCCGAAAAAAACAATTATGGCCAGTAAAAGACTGCTGACTATCTCACTTTACTTATTATGTAAACCTACATGAGTATATGTTTATATATGGTCTGCGTGTACACATACATATAGAAAACAAAACTACTTCCATAAAACAGAAAAAGTGTATTTACAGGCAGAATTTATAATTTATTTCAAGCATAATTGGCACAATAAGTGGATAAACTTAAATCAAAGGATTTTAGAAATGCAAATTCATTTTTTAAAACTGCAGCATTGTAAGTATACATTCTCCTGTCCTTTCTTTTTATTATAAATTAAAAGAAACAATTGGAAATAACAGGAAATAAAATGAGTCAATTGATTAAATGGAATTATTTTTTTTTAAAAATAACTAAATTACATTCTACTTAAAAGAAATAGATCATGATTTTTCATTATTAATACTGTTAAAATAAAAAGATATTTTTATGCTACATTTATAGCATAACATCACTGACATTGTAGCACTTATGACAAATATAATTTTGAATCTACACACATTTTCATTTATAAGTATAAATATGTTTATAGATTGTTTTTATTGTCAGTTTAAGGTGTTGTAATTGCTGTTCTCAGATTTTGCCAGAACGCTGGGATCTGATCTTCATCATCAGGCCACTCCAGGTACGTCCTGGAGTTCATCACTTTCCGCAGCCTGATGAACTTTTTGGGGATGTTATTTTTGTCGATAGGCTCCAGTAGAATCAGCACAACTGCGTCATCGTTTTGATCAAACAATCTAAAATGGGTGTAGTCGAGCTCGTACTTGCACCACTCGCTTCTGACAAAGTTCTGGGAGAGGATGAAGAGCGTTCTGTGACTCTTATCTATAGCGTCCATGATGTTGTCTACGATCCATCCTCCGGGAACAAAGTCTCTCTTATGAAGGCAGAGTCGGAGGGGCGGGTCCGACTGCTCGAGGGCTGGGATCAGGTGCGCCTCCACCCAGCCAGAGTCCATTTCACTGTAGGACACAAAGGCATCGTACTGGAGCACTCCCTTCTTCAACTTTGGCTTTCTCTTTGCTTGTAGCCATGCCCAGGTCATCTTCATGTACCACACAGTGCTGAACTTATAACACAGACCTGCAATGAGCACACACAGCACCAGGATGCCTAAGCAGAGCAAAGAAAACGCTAAAGCCGTGTGGCACTCAAACACTGACAGCTTCACGTCT
>VUQR01001384.1:0-12355 GCA_015108515.1 Hemichromis elongatus
AGGAGCTAGCCTTAACCTAGCATGTTTTAAATGTTCTGCAGTGATGTGATCCAACCCAGAGGCTTTATTATCAGATAACCCATGAATGGCTTCATATACTTCATGTGTCCTTACACTTATTGTGTCAACAGCAGTAACAATGGTGTGTTTTATTATTTTCTGAAATGGTCTTCAAATGTTGTATTTTCCTAACTTTTCTATTGACCACAGTACAGGACAGAAGAAAAACAGGTTTACGTCCAGTGCTGTTGATGATGCCACAGTCACACAGAGGCTGGTTTCTCATTAATAGTCTCATTAAGACTTTCACTGCTGCAGCAGAAACGAGATGCAGAGGTCGTTTAATGGCACAAATCAGTGATGCAGGTTTAAAACACACTTTAACTGAAATACAGCAAACGTTGAGACTGTTGTGATGACGTGGGGACATGATCCACGAGTCTGCTGGGACATCAGGAGCTGATGTACTTTATTATTTTAGTTTGGTAAAAACTTTTGGTAGGGTGGAGCTCCTTTACTGTAAACTGCTGCCTCAGTGCTGCTGGGCAGGTAGGCGATGAGCTCGTGGCGATGCTGCGTTTAGACAGCAACCTTCAGCTTGTCTGTATTTTAGGGTCCAATCCTCCACACCTCATGCTGGACAATGCTGCAGAGACTCTCTTTGGGAATAAAACTGTCCTCTTCAAAACATTCGGTACAAGTTTTAGCAGCGAGGCCCTGAAAAGCAAACCTGGAAAAGGCACAAAGTCTGCTTGTCATCGCTGTTGGACAACATCTCCCACCCCATGCAGGAGACTGACAGCACTGAGGAGCAGGCTGCGGCTGGAACCATGTGGGACCTAGAGATTTCACAGGTCTTTCTTCCCCGCTGCTGTCAGACTCTACAACAAAGACTTTGCAGATGACCACACAGGAGATGACCGCAGGAGGAAAATTGATGACAGATCAAAGAGACGGATAATCTGAATGGTAACAAAAGAGCCCAGAAAGACTTCTAAAGAGATCCAAGCCGAACTTCATGCTCAAGGAACATCAGTGTCAGATCGCACCATCCGTCGTTGTTGGAGCCAAAGTGGGCTAACATGGGAGACGACCAAGGAGGACACCATGGTTGGAAACAAATCATAAAAAAGCCAGACTGGAATATGCCAAACTACATGTCGACAAGCCACAAAGCTTCTGGGACAATGTCCTGTGGACAGATGAGACAAAAATGGAACTGTTTGCCGAGACACATCAGCTCTATGTTCACAGATGAAAACATGAAGCATATGAAGAAAAGAAGACTGTCCCCCAATGTGAAACATGGGGGAGGCTCGTTCTGTTCTGGGGCTGCTTTGCTGCATCTGCCACAGCGTGTCCTGAATCTGTGAGGGTCCAATGAAATCTCAAGACTATCAAGAGAGAGAAATGTGCTGACCAGTGTCAGAAAGCTTGGTCTCAGTCGCAGGTCATGGGTCTACAACAGGACAATGACCCAAAACACAGCTAGGAACACCCAAGAATGGCTCAGAGGAAAACATCGGACTAGGACCCTAGGAGCCCTGACCTCAATCCTACGGAGCATCTTTGGAAGGAGCTGAAACAACTGGAGCAGTTTGCTCATGAGGAGTGGGCCAAGATACCTGCTGAGAGGTACAGAAGTCTCACTGATGGTTACAGGAATCGTCTGATTGCAGTGATTGGCTCAAAAGGTCTGACTTTCATTGGTTAAGATTTATAGAATTTTTATTTATTATTACTTTTGTCAGATTAAAGTGATTTCTGTGACCATTGTTTTTCTTTCATTGACCGAAGGGTACCAACAATCGTGTCCACGTCTGTACTTTGACCTGAAAAGAGGAGTTTGGAGCGCCGGTCCTGGGCGTCAGGCGCTCTGCTCCACGACTGGTTTGATATCAACAGTGGCACAGCTGCAGTTCGCTTCCGCTGATATGCTTCGATACGGCTCTCTGCAGACAGCCTGCAGAGACCTTCGGCTCTCGCGTGCTTGCAGAGTGTTCATGATCAAAACAGTCATTTACTCAAAATTAAATATTCTAACAGAGTCACTCTGGGTCTGATTCTCATGAGCAGTAAAAATGCTTGAATTGTTTTACTTATGATTACTATAGATGTCTCTTCTTTTTTTTTTTAGGTGCACTATTAAAAACAGTAGCAGCCACCAGCGTTACTCCTCAGTCCTCAGCCTCTTAGCAGCTACGCTAGGAGGCTGAGGGAGATGCTATTAATTTGAAAATCCTACGTTGACTCGTTCTCAGGTTGTCGCATTCACTAACTCGGTGTCCACGCCACCCACCCAGCGAGGCGATGACATACCCCTTGAGCTTTTTACAGCTGAGGCGCAAAAATATTTGTATTAATTAAAGACCTTTATTGTGAAGGTGAACACTCTGGAAACTTCAAATTAAAGGTTGACTGCTTTTTTTTTTTAAAACAAAACAAACGTGGAGTTGAAAGACGGGCAAAAGTTTTAATGTTTCCAACATTCAGGTCTTTACAAACATTTCACAATTTGCAGGAAAATGATGAGTGACGGGAGACTGGCACGCAGCCGGGTTCAGCTTAAATGACACAAACAGCTGTTTCACACATCAGCATCCATATACGAATTCACCCGAAAAATACTTAAAGGGAACATTTGATTTTCGTGGCCTCCAGATTGCAGCCCAGAAAAACACGCCAACGCTAAACTATATACACAGGAGACGGATTTTCAAAAGACACAAATCAAAGCGAAGCAAACAAAGAAATGATTTTTAAAAAACTGGAATCACACTCAGCTGCTCGTGTCCTCGCACAGAAACAAAACTACAACATGCTGTAACGTCCAGTTCAGAGACAAAAAACGACAATTATTGCAGCTTCAGATGATCAGAAACTAAAAACAGTCCCTGCAGCACCATTCAACACGCTGGCCTCCTGTCACTTTAAACCACGGGACTTAGACTCTCATCAGCTTCCCAAACAGCAGGTTTGTTTTTTAAGCAGACGATCATCAGAATTACATAAAACAGATTCAATTATTTTGATTTTACAAGCACAGAAGCTGCCGAGTTTGTCCCCATCGCCTGGACTCGGACTTCTGATCGGAGGTGCGAGCTGGAATATTCACTTCTACTCTCGTTTCTACTGAAGTGAAAAGAGCGTAACGGTTGGAAAACCTTCTCTCCTGTACAGCCGAGATGGTTTAAATATAAATGGAAGAAAACCAGAATGTTCTCCACTTCCTGGTTTGCTACAAGGTCAAACTGCTTTAAAAAGGTAAAAGAAAAGGCAGGAAACGACAACAGGACATTAACTGTAGCAGAGTTTACAAATGATGTGCTCAATACTCCTGGGCGGCTCCTCTGTAGCCTGACAGGCAGAACTCGGGGCCAACTCCAAACAATAAGACAACACATTCCGCTCACGCTGCGGTCAGGTCGGGTGTCTCCACACTAAAAACACTCCAGAGGCGCTTCCACACGTGTCGCTTCCTCCCACTGTAATCACACGATGAGATGAAGGCACAGGTGCCGGGTGACAAGCAACCAATCAGAGAGCAGCCACAGAGGGGGCGACTGTAAGAGGACAGAGAGCACTTAGACGACTTCACTCCAGAGGTTCAAACGACACAAAGCTCGGCTTCTGTGACGGCAGTAGCTCCTTCGCCTCCTTCTCTCCTCTGCGCTCCTCCGTCTCTTTCTGCCCCCCCGCTCAGGTGCGCCTCCTCTTGGCTCCACCTGGACTCGCCGGATTGGAAGACGACAGGAGCTTCTCCGCCGCTCGACTCCTCTTCCTCTTCTCTGCCTCCTTCCCTCCGCTACCGCTTCCTCCTCCTCCCCCCGTCACCGCTGATGACGATCCTCCGTCACTCCCCCCCTTCTCCTTGTCTCTTAGCTCTCTCTCCTTATCCCGACTGCTGCTTGTTCGCTCCGACATCTTGACAGAGGAGTTACTCCCTGAAGCGGAGAGACGAAGGAAACGATCATATTAAAACCTGCAGAAAACGCCGGTCTGCTCTGAACTCTCCAGACTGCACAAACTTTACCTCCTCGCTTAAACGTTTCTGACATTGGTGCTACTTTTTTCTCTCCTCATCTTTTCTGACTGTTTTTTATTTGGCTAGGGTCAGTGTCACTCCTGAGCATGAGGCGACACCTGGAGCAGAAAGCTTGCTGTGGCTCGCAGCACAGTCTCAGGAGCATAGAGGATGGAGGATGAAGGATGGGTCCAGGGCCTTCTAACCCTAACCCTGGACCCATCCCCCAGGCCCGGTATCTGCTACTTTATCCCAGGAAGAACAGGATGAGCACTGTCAGAGCTACCAAATGACCTCTAGCAGGACACTGGTGTAAATGTACTGACCAAACAATCAGAAACGGACTTCACGAGGGTCGCCTCGTGTTTGATCATATAAAGCTGTGTATTATTTGTTTAAACCCAGTGGATCACACGCACGTGGCTGAACGCGAGCAGCTAACTCAGAATTGAAGTGTAAAAGAACCGCTGAGGTGCTGGGACGGCCCAGCTGCACCATAAATGCGAGTGACAGTCTGGTACCTTCTTCATGTGTAGCTGGAGGTTCTCTCTCCATCCTGAACTCCTCTTTGGACTCCTCCTCTGAGACCAGCTTCCCTACAAACGCACAAAGAGTTCATTTACACTGAGGAATTATGTTAAGCTTTCTATCCTCTTGTAAGATATTTAAAAAAGCAGAATTTCTGATGCCAGTTCGCTCACCTTCCTTCACCTCCTGGATGATGTCGTCGGGCAGGGAGAAGCTCTTCTCGTTGTTTGGGAACGGCAGAATCTCCGACTCGTGCTGCGTCACACATAAATGTTTCAGTGGTGATGACCGTGTTCTGTGCGGATTGTAAATAATACTCAGCGCGTATGTGCGCGTGCTCACCAGCGCCTGCATGTCGTACATCGTTCCCAGGTGGTCCCAGATGACGGAGGAGGAGACCTGCCGTCCAATGTTCTGACTGAACTTGTCTCTGATGCAGATCATGTGGAAGTGACGGTTCACGCCTGCAGACAGAGACACACAGTGCATCAAGGTCACTGCTATTTTCCAGGATTTACATTAAAACATCGGCCCTTTTGACTTCCTTCAGTCTGACGGAGCGAACATCAGGCCAACTAAGCCAGATCTGTAAATGTATTGGACGATAACTTATATTTAGGGCTGGTCCATATCAGTGACGTGGAACTGGTTTGGTTTGTGTCCGTCAGATACCCACCAAAGCACATGTTTTTGTAGAACATGAAAGTGTGCCGCTGTTATTACCGTATTTGGAGCACTATAAGGCGCTCTTAAAATAGTTTTATTTTCTTAAAAATCATCAGTGCACCTTATGTATGAATTTTTGTTGTGCTTACTGACCTCAAACCGATTATGTGTGACAAATCTGTCAAAAAACGTTTTAGTGCGACGAAGCCGCACCGCTTAATGGATTTAAGATTCATCGGGGGGCATTGGTCCAGGGCTGAGCTGGCGCGTATACACCGAGAGGTGGACCCAACCTGTAGAAGGTGTGGGGGTGCTCCTGGTACATTAGTTCATACGTACTGGTCCTGTCCTTCGTTGAGCAACTGAAACACTGATGAAATCAACTGATACACAAAAACTAACACACTAGCTCATTAAAGGAAACAAAGCCAACAGTTATTTAAATCTGAGTGTGTGTGGTGTTGATGAGCATTGTTAGGTTAGGTCAAAGGTCGTTGGATACAGTGAAGTAAACAAACAAAGAGCAGTAAACCCCAGAGTCTGCACAGCTCAGCTGATCTCACAATTTTTATTTAACTTATCTCGAAGTCTGCGTTTAATTCCCTCTTTGTGTTCTTTGTCCTGCCAAACACAGTTCATGATCTTTTTTCTCCTTAGAATCAGCTTCACTATTGACCTGCTAGCCTAACCGCCTCACCTGCAAGGAGCAATCTCTGGTTTTAAACTTTTTTAAATAAACATCCCACGATAAGACACCGAATGTTGAAATAAGCTGAATTTAACGGTTTCCTAGTATTTGCATATTGATTCAGAAACTCGTGAAAGCAGTCCAAGTTAAACTGGTTTAACCCGAGGAGCCGCTTCAGCTAGCAGCATGCTAACGTTAGCTCTAGTCTTACCGACAGGTTTATGTCCGATCATCGCGTGGAACAGGCACACCTCCACCTCGTGGCTCCACACCACCGAGTCCTCCCCGGGGGCCAACGCCGAGTCCGGCGGCTTCTCGTCGGTCTGGTTCAGTGTCACATCAGCTTCTCCCATTATTAGGGCAAAACCTAAAACTGACCAGAAGCAAACGTCCGTGCTCCGTTTGCATCGGCAACCGGAAACGTAGTAAGACTTCCGGTTATCGGATTTCAAAATAAAACGACAAAGCATACCCAGAGTAGAAAACGGTTTTAAAACCGCATTATGATGTAAATTCGTTTATTTGTTTTCAAAAGATTCCAATAATAATCCTACATATACAGTTTTAGTGACCATCGAAGTTAAACTTAAATTAAAAAAAGGTCTGTTAAAAAGCCACGTACAGATGGCTCCAGTGACATGTGTTTGGCACAGATAAACCTCCGAAAGTGACATTTGTTCCCAAAATCTAGGAAATAATTCAATACAAAGGAGTAATTAAAAATTATCTAGGAACCTAACAGACCTGAAATGAGTACTTAGTGCATTTTTACAGAATAAAAGCCCAGCAGGTGACTTAAATCTGACACAACCAAAGTCAGGATATTAACACTTTCACATTTTCCATTATTTTTTCATATACCGAAAGCCTGAAAAGACAAATTTGAAACCATGAATTGGTTTCAAATTTGTCTTTGTGAGTTTACAATTGCTAGAAATCAGATTTAAACCTTAAATTACAAACCTCAAATATTCTCTCAAATTAGAAGTTCCACAGGCATCTATTGTAGCTCCTCCGTGGTTCTCAAGACAATGTAGTTTCGAAAAACTATGTATTAAGTCAAGAATAAATGTGCAAACAAATGATCTTTGTCGT
This sequence comes from Hemichromis elongatus, assembly GCA_015108515.1. NCBI lineage: Eukaryota > Metazoa > Chordata > Actinopteri > Cichliformes > Cichlidae > Hemichromis > Hemichromis elongatus. Next base: position 7,002 of record VUQR01001384.1, read on the forward strand.
GATAATACAAAAAATAAACATTTTAAGGTCCTATTTTGCCAAGTAATTAAATTATTAATCACTAAATCTCTGAAAAACCATAAAAAGGTGAACATACCAGCAGTGGACGAGGAATAATAGAAGCAGCCAGACTCAAAGGTTATGCTTCTCTATACGGTGATCAAAACACCAAAAGGTTTATTGCAAATAAAATGGATACAGTTGGCGCCGTAAAACGGCCACCACCACAAATACAACCAGAGAGGAAGAGAAAAAAACATTTCAGGTACATTATATTTAAAATAACGTGGCTACTGAACTTCACTGAGCTGAATAAGAGCATTTTGTTTTTACATTGATACAAAAACTGTGAATCTCTTAATAAAGCATCCATAACAATCAATAACATTGAGAGTATTAACGTGAGGCTGAATACGTCCAGTTAGGCAAGATGCGTTTCCAAGCATCCAAAAACTTTGAAATCTGAACTGCAGATAATTTTATTTTAAAAACAAACTAGAACCATTTCCCCTTTAAGTTTAAACCTTTATTTTGAAACTCTGAATTACATTAAATTGCAGTTGTAGTTGCGTTAGGTTAAGCTTACTGGCTTATCTCCTGGAAACATTTGTAGGATATGTTATGTTGGCATTATGGGAAATGCAGTTTCAAGCACCAGATTTTGGAAATCAACCTGTAACACAGGCCAACATGATGTCTGTGATTCTGTTTTGTTTTTGTTTATTTTTGGCCATTTTTCTTTAATTATTCTCTTTTTACCAAGTTTAGATTAGAGTACCAGGAAAATAACGAAGTAGCACTTAAAAGCCAACATTCTCACTTTTAAGTAAAACTGGAGACTTTTTGGATTTGTTGGTCAGATGCGACCCTGACTGGATCTGAAATTTAATTTTTGATTCATTCTCTTTTCTAAAACATTCAACTTAGTTTTGTGGGAATCGGCGGTTTTCACTGCTGATCAAATAATGTTGTTTTGTTCAAACAATCAGAAACAAACTTCAATCTTCTGTTAGTCAAGCACTAAAAGCTTTACTCAAGCCCAGCTCAGATCACAGTTTGAGGATGCTTTTGTAAAACGCCCTGTGACACTTTGCCTTCTGGGCTCATTCTCACAGCTCATCACGCGAAGAAGCCACAGAGCTCCTCCCCCTTGCACCTTTTCACCAATAAGGTGTGAGAATGACGCCTCTTACTGGGTAGTGAAGGTGATTCAGTCTGCCCCTTCCTCCCTTTACTCCTCTCCTCTCACAGGCCAGAACTTTAAGACTGAAAACCAAAAGTAAAGAGTTTTACTGATCCAGACAGGTAAACGTTCACCTGTTTAAACACCAGACACACTGTAACCGAAAGAGACAGGAAGGGGCGAAACCGAGGGAAAAAATATTTGGTACCTTCAGTTTCTAACTACAGCTGCTTTTAGCATCATTAATCTATAACAAGTGGCTGCACTGCAATATTCACACCTGGAGCTGTAACTGCTCTAATTATTCTCACTGAACTAAAGAACCAGAATCAGAGTTCACGTCTCAGCCTTGATGTTCACAAAGAAATCCAAACTGTGCTTCAGATTTAAACATTTTCCACAAAACCGCAGTGACGTTTGTGTGTCACTACAAGTGTGTCCGTTTAGTTTTTACGCGTCTGTGCAGTAAAACTCAAGTAGAAGACTGTAAATAGAAGATGGAAGTCTATCCATCGGTCTGACACTGGCCAGAGACGTGTCAGTCATACTTAAACTAAGCTAGTGACTCACAGCATAGGCCAATGATTGCTAAAGTGTGGGCCGGGACCCCCTGGTGGGTCGGGTACTGCAGTAATAACAGCAACTCAGTTTGAAATGACTTAAGCCTGTAAGCTATGCATTTACATAAATGTATATCCATTCATTGTCTTCTGCTTATCGTCAGGGTGACAGGCAGGTTGGAGTCTATCCCAGTGGGCGAGAGGTGGCGTACACCCTGGACAGGTCGTAGGTAGCGGGTGGATTTTGATGTTACTACTCTGAACTAAATTTGCTGCTCTTGTATCAAGTTTTGTGTCCCAGTGACAGGTGGGTCACAGATAGGCCTCAACCCTTTATAGCAAACAGCCTCTGTTATATATATATATATATATTTTTTTTTAATAAAATTGAAGAATCAAAACAAATTCGTACTTTCTCTTGAATTTCAGAGGGAAGCTTTAAGACTGGATGAGCCTCGCGGGACTTTGTCGCAGCTCTCTTGACTTTTGGAACCGACATTAAATATTCACAAAGATATTTCTGAGGGTTGAAATTCAACACGTTACACAACTGAACTCTCTCATCTTTTATAGACATGTCTTTAATATTAACCCTCATCTGTCCACCAATTCATCTCCAGAAAACAAATCAACAATTCAACCCTCGTCAGGAACAGGAACCTATAGAAATTAGAAGCTTATGATACTCCGACTGTTTTTACGTCCTTTCATAGCCTCAGCTGTGTGGCCCTACGACCTACAGCTGCAGGGTTTAACTTGAAGCCACGTTAGCACCACAGGCCTGATTGGAGAGCAGATTTATTCTCGGACAAACAGCCGGGACAGACAGGGAGAATCACACGTACAGTCGGCATGAAGACACGTGGATGTAAACACAATACGGCGTTAACAAATGAAAAACATTACTGTATACATAAATAAACTGAAACTGTTAGCTGGCGTTTTCCCCTTAAAATTCTGGCCTCTTATAGGAATCAAAAATAAAACCAGTAGAAGATGCTGATGCGACAGAGCAGAAGGCAGTATGAGCAGCGCCTGGCGAGCGGAGACACCCGGAAACAAAGAACCACTTCTGGAAGGTTCCCACGACAACAGACTTTGGTACCAGATCGGATTCTGAGGATGATTCTCACAATCATCAGCGGTTCTTTGTTTGAGGGTTTCAGAAAAAAAAAAGAAAATAACAAACAAGAAAAGAGAAAATGGCAGCAGCGCTCGTTTTTCCGTCCGACTCATCCACGTTCAAGGCTGTTTAAAGCGCTCCTTCTCGTGTCCCTGCCTATCTGAGCGGCGAGCTGCAAACACATGATGAGATCCGATTGGACAGATGATCCCCGACACGCCACTTCGTGGTCCTGTGTGAGAGGATTCGTGGTAGGCACCGGGTCCAAAACGGCTTTTAATAATTACAAACATCATCGTTGGCAGCGCGACGGCAGCCGTAACCACGGGTAACAGTCGCCGGCCGCTCCCGTGGTTATCAGAGACAAACGCGTTGGCAACATGAGCCCCGTTTCCCCCGGCTGACAAACAGGAAGCTGGAGAGACGGGAGGGGGCGGGGCTTCAGTGAAATGTGGTGGCAGCAGGCTGATGATGAAAAGTATTTGGAGGAGGGAGGGAGGGCAGGGGGGTGGGGGCGACATGGATATTATTGGTCCTTCTTCTCCAGTTCTGTCGCTTCCTCTTTAGTCTCCTCAGATGACTCCTCGTACCTGGAGAGGAGAAGAAGAAGAAAAAAAAAAAAGGGGGATGTTAGTGCGTTTCACCAAATACGAATCCAATGCTGCAGTTCCACTAATGGCCACTGGAGGCTGCCTCCCAGTCACTCTTCACAGACTCAAAATGTTTACAGCCCGATTCAAAAATAGTTTGGTTTCTAGACAATTTCCACCTTAAAACAACAGAAAGGTGAGCGATTGCTTTTTTAATAACTCGCCCATTTGCATTTTATCGAGGCCTAAAGTTAAGGGTGTAGCTGCTTTGCACCCAACAAACAGTATCATCATATTTTATTGCTCTGTTAATTAGCAGCTACCTGTGTCTGTGCACTGCGCCACTCGCTTTATCAGTGCTAATCAAGCTAACAACTAACTGACTTTGGATCAGCTGATGTTGGTTTCTCCATTGCTCCATCATATTCACCTTTTTTGGGTGAATCTGATGGAGCAATGGTTTCATGTAAGCAGATTAATGGGCTCATTGATGGGCTTTTTACCTGCCCAGGTGAGACAGAGAAGGGGACAGTAAAGATAGAGGGGCGGGGCTTCTACATCGAGGTGGGCTGTAATCTGCGGTGGCGCGGGGAAGCGCCTGTCGCCACAGAGACGGCATCCATGGAGCTAGCCAGGCTTGCGGGAGAGCCGCTGACAGTTGGAAAGGAAGTGAGTCTGGGAGAGGCGGGAAGAACTTCCTCTGATGACTCATAGCTAACGACGGGGAGGACACGGGGAGCAGAGGAAGAAAATGGAGACACAGAGGAGGAGAAAAATAAAGAGAAAGAAAAAGGAGATGATAAAAGTAGTGAGAAAGAAAGGAGGCAAAGACAGGACGTGGTAAGTCATCTTAAACTCTAAAGATCTAAACTACTACAGAGCTCTACGTGCCGAACGAGGAGGACGGAGGATAAAGACCGACCGGAAAGGTGGAATGAAGGTGGGAGCGAAGAAGAGGTGGGGAAAAAAAACAAAATAAGAAAAGCGATAAAGACAAAGTACGAAACAGACGTGGCGCAGGGAGTGAAGTGATGAGCTCGATGAGCAGGACGAGAGCTTCAGTGTGCTGACAGATGGCAGAAGCGCCTGGACACATGCACACTCTGCATTTAACGTGGAGCATTTATTCTCAGTGTACGCCACACAGAAGTACCGACGCTCGGAGAACCCCGAAGGTCCCCACAGCGCAGACTCAACTCCAGAGAGCTGTCCAATCACAGAGCTTTATTCTAGCTTAAGCAGCTACTAAGGTTTCAGGCCACCAGACATGAGGTTTTGACCCTTTAACCCACTAAACAAGAATCCATCATGAGTCTAATTTCATAATTACAAATAAATCTCTCAGTTCATTCATTTTAGAGCTCAGAGGAAAACAAAGGCAAACGTATGTTTTACTCCTAAAACAACCTCAGCCCAGGAGGACGTGTGGTCGCCGCGGTTACTCACCTGAACATCTCTGTGAGCTCTCCTTTGAACAGCGCTATGATGACGGGGAAGCCGACACAGGCGGGGACCAGGTACAGCAGGGCGGGCTGCGGACACGGACGGAGAGTTTAAACAGTCGAACCGGCTTTTTTAAAGCTTTTTAAAGTCAATTAATAAAACTGAGAAAGGCAAAACGATCATTTCTTCAAATACCGATGAATGCAATGAGCCTATTTACTGGTTTCTTTCCCTTTTTTGGATTTTGTTCCATAAATAAATAAACTGCACAATAACAAACAGCCGTGAGTGACGAGTAAATGCTTCAGGTTTTATTGGCTGCGCTTTCTTAAACTTTTTGGGCATAGGTTAATTGAAAAATCTAAATTGCCCATAGGTGTGAATGTGAGTGCGAATGGTTGTCTGTCCCTGTGTGTTAGCCCTGCGCCAGACTGGCGACCTGTCCAGGGTGGACC
>VUQR01001398.1:12714-55727 GCA_015108515.1 Hemichromis elongatus
CCCTTAAAAAAACAAATTTATTAAAAAAAAAAAAAAAAAGGCAAAACATAACAGTACTCAGATCTCAAAGAAAATACTAGACCGTACTTCATATTAAGGGGAGGTAGTCCATACAGTATATGATGCTGATATCTTTTTAGCATCACCAGCCCTGATATACTGGCGAGCTGCTACCACCATTGAAATGCCGATTACCTTCTGAGAGGACGCTGATGGCATCGGAGTGGTGTTGCCCGTTTCCCATCATGTTCTTCTGTGATTCCTGGACGTGACTCTGGTAAAGCAGAGTAGTTCCCACCACAGGGTTATGGGAGGTCATGTTAGCTGCTGAAGTAGAGACAGAGTCCCAGACCAGCTCCCTCCTCTGCTGCAGGCTGAAGTCAATGTCAAAGCCTGTCCAGCCGTGAAAGGCCAGGGTGTTAAGGAAAGCCTGCATGGGGTTCAGTATACCCTGAAAGAGTGGAATATAAGTGTATTCAAAACATTGCATGCTGGTTAAAATAGCGGTCTGTTCGCTGGTTTACTCTTAAAACCCACCATGATAAACCATGTGATGAGAGCTGTGTTCCTGATATTCCTGAAACTATTGTCACTGATGTCTGTCTGCATCTCCAGGTAGAAGAGGAGGCTCTCATTAATGATGTTGGGAACCCAGCTAAAACATCGGACAAGGGGGGAAAAACACGTCTTATTAGAAGAACATTAAAAAAGTTAAAATTCAAAAATAATTGTTTTGCATGTTTTGGCCTGTTTACTGAAAATGAAAATTTAAAATGATTAAGCAGGCTTGGCTTTAGTTTCTGTCAGTTTTAAAAATCAATTTTCCCTCAGGTTCATCCTCATAAACACAAAATGCAATACAGACCTATGTTATTAAAAGAATACTGGATTACAGGGGGGTTATATACCACATAACTTCTCATCCTAACCTCTGATATATAACCTATGGCCTTGCTTACAGTGTGAAGTTGCCAAAAAACTAGCCAAGATTCTGATTTACTGTCACTGGAAAGAATTAGTCGGGTTCACCCATCCATAAAACTACTTGTTTTTTACATTCTTAAACTGGTTCTTAAACTGGTTAAACCTTAGGCAGTATATAAAAGACGGGCATACAGTCATGGGAAAATGTTTTCTCTTTGCTTTATGTGGTGCTGTGGAAAAATAAGTGCACCCGATGATTCAATGCCTTGTAGAGTCACCTGTAGCAACAATAACTTGAAGTAATTGTTTTCTGTATGACCTTTGCAGTCTCTCACATCAGTGTGGAGGAATTTCAGCCCCGTGTTCTTTACATCATTGCTTCAGTTCATTGAGGTTTGTAGGCACAGCCTTATGCACAGCTCTCTTAATGTGTTGCCACAGCATTTCAGCGTTGAAGTCTGGACTTTGACCAGACCATGTATGACAGGTGGCCTGACATTATACTCATTTGACATATTTTAATGTTATGATATTCAGAGAAGTCCATGAGCAACGCAATGACTGCAAGGTGCCCGTGTCGTGTGGCTGTAAAACCACCCATCCATCATTGTGCTTCACAGTTGGCATGACGTAATTATGTTGAAAAGTCTTTTGTTTGTTCACAAGACATAGTCCTGTGACTTATGTCCAAACATCCAGCATCTCCACTTTGGACTCATCTGTCCACATTGTTCCAGAAGTCTTGTGGTTTGTTCAGATCCAAGTTAAGCTGAGGCTGTGCTGCCATGTTTTTTTTAGAGCGAAGAAGATTTCTTCTGGCAAGCCTTCAAAATAAGCCGTACACGTTTAGTGTTTTACTGATCGTACTGTCGTGAACTTTAACGTTTGACATGCTAAATGAGGCCTGTAGAGTCTGAGATCTAGCTGATGGGTTGTTTCATTTAGTCTGAGCATTTCATGGTCTGCACTTTAAATTTTCTGGGGAAATTGTGGCACTGTTTACACACACCTGGCTGCTTCAGCCCAGCAAACTACCAAAACTTCTGCCTATTTGATTCCTTTCTCCTCACACCTGACTGCTTGGATTAGACGGCTGCCCCTCTCTGAGCCTGGTTTGCTCAAGGTTCTTACTGCTAAAAGTGAGTTTTTCGTTCTCACTGTCGCCAAGTGCTTATTGACAGGGTGTCATTTGACAGTTGGAGCTTTCTCCCTATTATTGTTGGGTCTTTACTTTGGAACAACTGTTGTTAGTGACTTGGTGCTATATAATAACATTGAATTGATTTGAATTGAATTAACAGCACCTGGCTATTGCTTACCCTTCAAATTCGTATGGAAACACTTAGGTTGTTCTTAAATTTCAGTGGACCCTGCTTCATTTTGTTTTTTATAAAGCCACATTGAAACTGGTTTCGGTTTGAGGGGTGGAGCTGAATGAGAAATTGAGGACATGTCACAACTTCTAAACCTCTTGGCAGCTACACTCTGTAATTGTCCATTTTTAATCCAAACGGTACCACGATTTATAAAATGATGCTTTTTTGTTAAAAGAGACACAAAACAAGCAATTGAGACCGGAAACTCTTTAGGAAAGTGTTCACTCAGCTCAGAAACCAAGTGAGATTTTTCTGTATTATATTGTGCATTTCATGGAGCAAACAAAGGTGATTTAACATGTTAAATCATGAGTGTCACAGCTGTTTATAGATTCATTTCATTGCGTCTTAACAACGCATTTCCTGTCTATGTTAACCGGCTGCTGAATCTTAGCACTAGTTTTATACTTGCTTAATAGCAAGAAGCAGCTCTTTCCTTCTCAAAACTATTCCTTAACTTACCAAATAAAGAACACCAGCATAATTTTAAAGAAACGTATTTTTATCTCATTTGCCAGCCGTCTCTCATTTTCCGTATAGATTCCTTGTCGTCCTTTCAGCAAAGATGTCACTAGGCGAGAGAGACAGAGAGAAAGCATTTTATTTTCCCTCGTTTGCATGTGTAAGAAGTTGCATTTGCATTAGAGAAATTCGAAAGTTAGGAACTCACCCGTAGATACGGTCCGATTAAAAAACACAGGGTTGGCTATGAGAACCAGCAGCATCGGTGCGTATGTGGTGACATAGTGAGGAATAGCGTGCTGGAGGCCCTGCTCACAGCTGTAAAAAGAAAAAAAAAAAGATATGAGAAGTTATATAAAGCGCCTTCAGGCGGCTGTTGTTGTGATTTGGCGCTATAGAAATAAAACTGAATTGAATTGAATTTTTCATTCAGCATAAAAAATCAGCTTTGTGATGGTTAATGGAAAATGCTGTGGGCTGACAACACTTAATAATAGCCATACAACAGCAGACTTTTTCTATGGTAATAATTACATTTTTAAGACATTTTTAAAACCGCTGATATGTTTGATACGTTTTCTGCTGTTATTTTATTGTTAATTTTTCCACCAACGGATACTTAAATGTGCCTATCAGCAGGACAGCAGTCAGTGGTATCTTACTCAGAAATAGATGGATAGTACAGCATGGCCACTCCTTCAACGCAGAGAAGCACAGCAAGGCCCCATGTAATCATGTGGTAGAGTACAATGGTGCTGATGGGGGAGAAGAAAAAAAGAAAGTCATGAGACTAAGCTCACACCACATGTTGCCATTCTTAATCTTGAGGATATTTTTTCCCCATTTATTTGTTGTACAAAATGCAATTGAATGGGACTGAGTGTAAGAGAGGCTTGTAAAATTCCGACTTTTATAGTAACAACAGACAGCATGGAAACATGCACCTTTAGTTTAGAATAAAAGAGTTGATTCGAACCAGTTTTAGCTGGTGAAAACCAAAGTATAAAAATACAGGTGTTTGAGCATTGTGAGAGAAAAATGTTTCACACTCTGCTTGGTAAAAATATACTGCTTCATCTTGCATCCTATAAGAGGAGATGCTGAGGTGATAATGAATTGTGAATGGAAGGTGAGGCGGGGGGAACCTGATTCCTGCAGATGTTTTCACCACCAGGAAGACATCAACCGCATAACAAAAGGTCCACCAGAAAGAAGCGCTAAAAAACAACTGGATCCACATCTGCAATGTAATGTAAAAATTATTGCTAACCTTTTGTCTTATTAACTAAACATCTCTGCTTGCAACATCCGTAATATCAAGGTACATATAAGTGTACATCGACTGTCACTATTGCAAAAAAAAAATACACACCGCGCTGCCTACGCAGAAGACTTCTGGCCAGACATCTGTGTTGTTGACTACTGAGATGTGGTCGACGATGTTTGGCAGACCTAGCCACACAGATGATCTTATGATGACACCTGCAAGAAGGAAACAGTGCATGATCTTTAATTGTTACTGCTGAGGAGGAAATCCTGCTTCGCAAGCAAATATAATAAACGCAAAAACAAGAAGACGAAAACTTTACCAGGAGATGTAAACTTGGTCTGGGTTTCATTAATTTTAAAACACCTCCGATTTATTATTTTCAGCTTTTATTATTAAGTGCTTTAACTAATTAGATTAAGTGGACACGTTCTTTCAAGAGTTATTTTACAATGTGGAAATATTAACATCCACCAGGTGTGTTTTATAAGGGTGTTTCCATTTCCTCCATGAAACTCTTTAGCTTCACTGCCGAATGGAACAATGGAAGGACTCCCAGAATCTTTATTACTCTTCTGTATTTCATTTTAATCTGTGTCATCAGCGGGTTTCAAGCTGCTTACCCTGCAGCGGTGCATGAATCTCCATGGGCACCAAGTACACAGAAATCAACCCATTTAGAAAAAAACAGAAGGTTGGGATGCTGTGTAGAGTGTAGTTTAAAGAACAATTATATATACAATGTAAAGCATTTAAAACTGTGTTTAAGTGAAAGGATTAAATGTTAAAGCTTTAATAACACGTCGATTCTGGATTTAATGCCAGCCCAAGTTTCAGAAGAGTTCAGACCGAGGATACAAAAGACCAGAAAAACAACTGTTTGAACAACGGATAGGTTGATTTGTTGGGTTATTCCTTGTCCGCTTGCACAGTTCTAAAGTCTGTCTTTTACTTTTATGCTTGGAAAGAGAAGGAAAATGAAGGTCAGCCCATCTAATGCCAAGTCTGGTGACTTTAAGTTACAAGTCACCAAAAAAATCACAGGTTTTTCAGATGTTGGTGAATATGATGAAAAACAGAATAAAACAGCAGTATATGCTGACATATAAAGTTTTTGTCTTGTTTTCAGTTCTGCATGGGAGGATAATATGATGGGAAATGTGTGTGTGTATCATAATTGGCTAAAAGTTGCTTAAAACAGCTATGCCTCAAAAAAGGTATGCCAGTCTATGAATGCATACCTTCTGAAAGCCAAAGACTGTTTCCCAACACAACAGCAGCTCAAATACCAGTGAAATTACAGAAAATACTGGCACATATAAAGACTGTTGAATGGTCATAGTTCAGCTATTTTGTCTTATTGTATTTACAGCACGAGAGTTTGAAATGTTAAAATATAATATATTTGACCACTTTCCAGCATTTTTTAGTCCCACTTTGTCCCAGAGAAACACTGTTTGCCCCACATTTACTTTGTTGAGACCTGCTCACTTTATTAATTAGCCACATCATGAGTACTCAGAGAGCTTCTCAGGAGGGATTCGCCATTCTGGGATAGACTGCATACAAGAATAACATTTCTCAGTCTAAAAATTCAAAGAATATGGTTGCATTCTTTACAATATGTAATATCATCAAAGATTCAGAAGATGTAGACTACTTGATTCCACAAGGTCAAAAACTATATTGAATAGTTGAAATCCCAAGAAACTGTGAAAGCTACTTTGACCACACAAAATAGCCACCCATAAGTCTAAATTTTGAGTTATTAAGTCAAAAATTTGAGATCATAGCACAAAATTTCAATTTATGAATGGCAAAAACAAGCTTTCAAAGAACTAATCGGTGACTTGCACATGAACACTAACTGTCAGCACAGTTTATTGCTGCATTCACACATGTGAGCTGAAACTCTACAATGCAAAGGAGAAAAAAAAAATACATACCAGAAAAACTGGTGCCAACTCTGGGTCAAGCTCATTTAACATGGGCATAGGTGAAGTTAAAGCTCACTGTTGCATGGCATGCAATCGTGCCCTACCAACTGTTCTGTGAAGGCGCATTTAGTGATGAAAGGTGTATACAAAGGCATTGATTACGTAAGGCCTTACTTATTTCAGCAAGATAATGTCAAACAAAACCCTGCCTTTTCTCAAACAGCAGAAAAGGATATTTGATGAAAGAGCCTGTGAAGGAAACTGGCCAGCAACAAAACTTTCCTGTCACTCACTTAGAAAAATGTGCTGGCATCAAATTCGAAATCCAAACTACTTTCATAATACAATAATTGCTTTCCTCTCAGTTAAGGATTTCAACAAAAATACATATGAAATAATGTAAACAATCATACTGATTTCTGTTTTTATTAACATTTATTTTTCTAAAATGTTATTTGGAAGGATTATCGTATCATCTCTGTGTGACGGGATACTTTGAGAAATACCCCGCATTCCAATCAATCTAGGCCAACTAAAAAGGGCAGCAGTTGTTCTGAGTTATTTCATCACTCACATGAGAGGAGCCCGATTCGTTCTTTTGATTTTAATTAAATTCATGACCTTGGGCACAAATTTTTATCTTGTAAAAATATATGTAGCATCGACTGTTGCAGATTAAATCTCACTTTTCCTTTTACAGACATTTCTCATAGTTGCACCTATGCAATGCAGTGCAACAAAGGGGTTAAAAGCAAAATATGTGCGTGCGTAATTAGACCCAGCAAGTAAAACCACACTGCGAAAAACTAACTCGCTCTTTGCCTCAACTTTGAAGAGAAAGTAGAAAGTAGGTCAATGCCAGCATTTTCTTCTCTACCTGTGCATCCCAGTATGTCACATATACTGATGATGAACAATATCCGCGAGGAGGACGCAGGCCTTGGCAGAGGATACTGCCCGAGTCTTCGGTATCCTTTGCGTTTTGGTAGAATTTGTAAAACAGCGAATATGAGGCTTAAAGCCGCGCTTCCCAGACTTAAAGCCCCGAATAAGACGGGCTGAAAAGTGACCACGAACTCTGTCGCTGCGTCTCGGTTCGGGCAGCAGAAAGTCTCCATCCGCGGGGATGCCATGATGGATTGAAGGAGAGAGCAGCGGGGAGAAAGAGAAAGGAAGAAAATGAACTACCGTGTCAGAAGAAAGAAGACAAAGAAAAGAAAATGAGAGGAAATGACTAGAGTCCATGACCCAACTGAGAAATCACGGGGTTGAATCATCATGTGCTTCTATTTAATCCCTGCAGTTGTAGCTTAACTGTGTCACACAATGCAAGAATCCGACAAAGCGCCGTTGTTTGAAAAGGTCTTAAAAGGGGTGGTTGCATGTATTTATGTATCAATCTAAATGTTTTACAGAAACCTCGGTTTAAGTAGAAAAAAAGCCTGCAAATGCACAAAAAACATCACAAAATGATGATCTTATTATATTATCTTCAACAAAATTCAACAAAAGATCATATGAACACAAGAAATACATTTAGTAAGACTAGAATCCAACACTGTGAGACATTATTGTATAAAAATATACGTAAATCAACCAATCAGTCACTATTTCTGTACAAAGAAATTTGGCTGTTAACCCCTTTGCGTGACTAATTCCGTTTCTTTAGAGAAATAGGACTTTTTCCACAGGACATGAAATACCACACAGACAGCACCATACGTTTAATCTCTGTCAGTCTCTTGGACAGTTGAAAGCTTCAAGCTGGACAGGTGTTGTGCCAAAAAAGTGATTTCTGATGTTTCTGTGCATTTTATGTGCAATAAATTAGCTTATTATAAACGGTGTTACACATAAAACAAAGAAATGTCCCGTTTGTATGGCTCTGTGTTAATGTATCCACATTATAATCAATCAAGGCCTTATTGGCCTTTTAAAATATCTTCACAGAACTGTGATGTATTTGTTGAACTTTCTGTTGCCCTCTCGACCAGAGCTCTTTAATGTGATGTCAGTGTTTACCTACATGAATAAAGGATATATAAAAGTTTCTTTGCCAAAAAACTCATTGCAGCTTCTACCTTGTGCTTTGAATTCTCTGTCTGGCTCAGAATGACTTGATATCATTACAGACCAACAAGTCACTTACATCAGTTTTTAGGCAAATACGGGAAACCACTTTTTGTTAGATGATCACTTTTTGGCACAATGCGTGACTAATAAGTGTTCTCTGTAAAGGCAGAAGATTTATCTGTATGTATGAGTAAGATCCATGGTGCCCGCCTCCTGGAGGTGATGCAAACTGCTTCATATCTGCATGCATAAACTGAGACTTTTGGTGAGCTGTGAATGGTACTATGGTGAGCTGCACCATGTGATCAGTAAACATGTAAGCCTAAGTGCTTTGAATTTATCAGTTTGTTCACATTCTTCCTAATTGAATGGAATCTGATCTACACTATGTCCTATTATAACCAAAACGTGATCTGCGAGCAGGGAAAGCTTGGGTCTAAATGAGGCTCACCCTATTTCTTAGATTCCAGACAGAAAAGCTGACATGTGGTGCCATGTGCTTGCATGGGTTAGCTGAATCTTGTATGAAGTCCAAATACAGGAGAGGTCATAGCTGGATCTGGATCTGCTTGCCTGGCCTGAGATCTAAGAAAACTGGTGGACATTTGAAGCAGATTTATTTGGGGAACAAAGCATCAAGGGCCTTCATTATTCTGAGATACAGAGAGGGCATTCATTCAGTTTGCAAAGAGCTTTTCTAATCCATATGCACTTTTCCCTGACAAGGCACAAAGTCAATTGTACGGCGAGTGTGTAGCCTGTTGCCAGAGATTAACTGCTCCCATAGGAATACAATTACAGTATTGATTTGCTTTGAAACATCTGCTCTCTGTGACTGCCCTCTGCTGGTTTGCATATATTCTTACTGTAGCTATAAAGAAACAGCTGATGTAATATGTAACTCTTACATTATGCAAAAAAAAGAAGAAAAAAGGATAGCTGCTACCATGATTGAATATGGATTTAATTATTTTATTTTCTCTTTTATTTTCACACAGGACACAGACCAATAATAATTAAGAAACACACTTACTGTGTCCAGGTCAAAATGTATTAACCTTCCAGCTGTAATGCACATAATATCAACTCATGTCAAACAAAGTTCAGTTTTGGTTCTAATACACGAGGTCTGAACTATTAAAACATCAACAACCAACAGTTAGCTGTGTAAAGGCACAGTGGAGGAATGAAATCCTTAGCAGGAAAGTCATTGTGTGTTATATTTTGAGCTTCTCTCCATGTGACTTCCTTCCTCTGAAACTGTTGGCCATCCCCAGAAATAAAAATAAGATTGCAGATTGTATGAAAGTCTTTGGTACCATATACTGCATTCCTTTGCTCTCTGTTTTACATAGATATGAATTATTTCCTGTGATGTTATTTGGTAAACAAACCAGGACAATATCGTCCTTTCTAACGCCACCATCAATAAGTGAAGCCCCACGCCCACAACATTACTGGGCCTTGTGGATCAGTTTGTTGAGTCTGTTGGGTGCCTGTTACTCTCAGTCTGCTGCCCCAGCATACCACAGCGTAGCGGTTGGCACTGGCCACAGCAGACTCATAAAGCATCCAGAGTCAGCATCATCCCACAGATATCAAAGAACCTCAGTCACCTCAGAAAATCCAATAATATACCATGACACGGTGAAGCAAATTTCAAAATTATTAGAGCTACTTTTAACAAACAGTTTGCAACAAAGTTAGTACTTTATATAAAGTAACAATTTTAGATTTAAGAGGATGTAACCAAAGTCATAAAATCTGGTAATATTTTTAAAGGGCTCATTATAGCTGATAACTGGAAACAATATACTGCATAAAAATCAAATGTGGAAAATAAATGTAAGAAGTCACTCTTGCCTCCAAGTTTTTAAACCAATTTTAAACCCATAATGTTTTTCTGAGAGGGGAACAACTTTATAATAAACAGCGATTATTCATTTCCCTTTATTAAAGTTAAAATGCTAGAAACCCCCTCCCCCAGCACCGCCCATGTTTCCTGCTGGAGACCATGGGTGTGGAGGTACAGTGTCATATTACACACAAACTACAGACCTGCTCAACCGGCTTCTTCCTCTTGTTTTCTGCACCTCCATTGGCTGGGACTAAAACTGCTACTTGAAACTTGCCTACTTCCTGAAGGGCAAACACATTATCTGACAGGAAATAACACTGACGGAACCAAGGTCTGTCACACATCTACAAAAAAAAAGTCAAAACAAAACAAATGAAGACAAAATATATTTAACTCCTCGTTAGACATTTCGGTTTATGTTCCAAAGGCTGTGAAGTAAGACAACCGGGCCACAGAGGAGCTTTTGAACCCGCACTGTGAGTTATGTCTGCTGGACACAAAGACACTCTGCGAGACCCTACATGTCAAAGTGGAGCTGTTTTTTTCTCAAACCCTTTGATGAGTGGTGAGTAGTAGCTGGCAGTGCAAGCTCACACTGCAGCTGGGCTCTATTTACTGCTTTATGCAGAATCTCTGGTCTTCTAATGTATTCCTGTACCTATGTAGGTATGTTTCTAAGTTAGGTAACTATTTTATTTGTCTGCACAAAGATGTTGAATCAGACTGGTCTCCAGTTCATGATGCAGCCTTTAATGGCCGTCTCCTCACCCTGCAAAAACTCATTGATCAGGTATGGTTTACCTGAATGTTGTAAGTTGCGTTAAAAGAAAAAATATTGTCTTCTCATAATCATCCTTCTCACTATGATTTGAAATCTCTGTCCTCATATGGCAGTTTGCTATCCAAAAGCTGCCATGTGCATCTACCTCAGTGACTCTCAATGTGCTGTGTTTTGTTCACAGGGTGCAGGTGTAAATCTGAACACCCTGGATATGGTCTCGCCCCTTCATGGGGCGTGTACGCAAGGTCACACAGCTTGTGCCAAGCTTCTGATGGAAAACGGAGCAAATGTCAGTAAAAAAAAAAATCATCATTTGGTGTTGATTTATTTGTGGTTTTTGACTGAACCCAATCTCAAATTTAAGATGGTATGTTGTCAGTTTTTGCTTGAAAGAGACTCACAGTTTGTTGCCACAACCATGTCAATTATTGCCAATTTTAACTTATTGATGGGCGACTGCAGTAAGAAATTAACCAAACACACAGCCACGGTCGTGCATGCACAATAACCCATTAACAAACAAAACATCAGTAGATATAAAGCCAAACTTGTCCAACCACCATTATCAGAATGAGAATCAGAGTCTTTAATAATCCCTGTGGAAATTATGTAGTCATAATTCCTCTAAGACATTAGGAATAAGTACCTAACCAAACCAAAATAAATGTAAATATTTTTACAGATTTTCTGATTCATTGTTAACATTATTGCTTTATCGCCATGCATCAGGTAAACAGCTCAACTGTGGATGGAAAAACTGCCCTGACAGAAGCATGTGCTCAGGGGCACGTGACCTGCGTATCGCTGCTCCTTCAACATGGAGCTGCTTCCCTGGGGACCAGTCAGTCCAATTCTCCAATCCATATAGCTGCAACAAAAGGTTCGAGGTCAGACTCAGATATGTGAAAAATCTATCCTGGCAGAAGTGCAGAAATCTTGGCATCTTGGAAGCAGGCAAAAGCAGATTTTTACAGCAGAATCTTTCAAGAACATTTCTTCTCATTACGGTGATTTCTGTTTCTCCCTAGGTCACCCTGAGTGCATTGAACCACTCATTCAGTACGGAGCAGATGTGGATCAGCATGTTGAGAAGTTAGGAACCCCTCTCCAGATTGCCTGCTCCAATCAGCATCTAAACACTGTGAGGAAACTATTGCAGCTGGGTAAGAAAGCTTCTCATTTGAACTTTTATTGCACAAAGAATATCCAGTCTTCCAAAATCATATCCTTTAGTGGAAGACTTTGAGACCTTGTCAACAGCAAAAAGAGAGTGCTGCTGCAGTGTGCGATAATAAGAGGGTAAGACCAGCGTTTAATATTTTATTGAGGGAATCGTACACAAGGCTTGTGTATAAAACCCTTTTTGGCTGCAGAGGGAGCTGTGGAAAATTAGTTAAACCCCTACACATAACATCATATGAGCCAGCATTAGTTGGGGTTGAAGATTGGGTTTATAGTGCAGAGAATTAATTATATTATTAGGCCTGTTTGGTGGAGGTTAGCTGCAGGAGCTACTTTAGAAAATCTTAAACTATCACAAACATAACACACACTAATGTAGAGAGGCTGGATTTTAATAACAAGAAAGGTATGTAAGATGGAACTAAATGCCATTTTATGGTGCTATGAAAAGGCTTTTTGGGCACTAAAGTGAGGATGTCTTGAAAAAATATCATCAGTACTTCAAACCTCAGTGTGGGGTAAACAAACCCAAGTCATGTCAATATTTCATGTATCAACATGGTTCTTAAGACAGTAGATCTACTCTGTATATTTGCATGTACATTGTGCCAAGAAACCACAGTCCTCTTGTGGTTTCAGGCCTTGTATCTTTTCATGTAATCCCAGGCTTGCAGACGACATAGCATCTGTTGCAGGACTTCTTGTCCTTCTTCTTGTAAATTAAAATACAGCATTTTTTTAATGACTTGGGCTGTATAATTTCTACTGTTCTAACAAAGAAAACCTTTATCTGAACTACAACAAAAGCTGTATTCATGTAATGTGGGGACATCACATCTGGCCTTTTCTCTCCTTTAGGTGCAAATGTGAACAGCAGTGTGTCTGGGGACTCGCCCCTGCACATCGCTGCCCGCCAGTCCAGCCCTGAGTTGACATCCGTCCTGCTTGAACATGGGGCAGATCTGTTCCTTAGGAACTCAGAGGGCAGAAAGCCACTGGACCTCGCTCCTCCCAACAGCCTGACAGAAAGACTTCTAAAACAAGCAGGAGGTAGTTGAGACTTTGCACTCAAGACTTTGCACTGGGCCAGTGGCGCAGGAAGAAGCTAATCATTTATAATGGCTCATGCTTCTCCCCTGAGTGTCCCCAGGAGTGTCTCCTCTAATGCAGCTGTGCCGACTACACATCAGGAAAGCTGTGGGCAACAAGAGGCTGGGTGCGATTTGTGACCTTCAGTTACCCACAGAACTGATAGAGTATCTGCTCTACCAATCAGACCCAAGGGGAGATCTTAACGCGCTGAAATTCCTCAACCCTGCAACCTCAGATTTTGAGTCTTAAAAGTCTTTGGTCAATAGGGGGCAGACTTGTATAATCTTACATGGTGACAACCACATCAGTGCTCCTGGTTGGTGATGAACCACAATGTCAGAATTACTTTCAGTGAAAGATATCCTATATTGTTGTTGCTTCCCTCGGGAAGGGAGGCTGGTTGGATAGGAACGACATCAATTAGTCTTGATGATTAATACAGGTGGATGATGTAGCTGTACTTTTTAATCTTTAAATTCGCACAAACCACCAGGCTTTAGGCTACTAAGAAAACCTCATTTTTTTCCTCCTTTGAGTTTTTGTTCATAGATATTTTATGTTTCAGTAAAAATAAACAGCAAATAAACACGCACTCCTGAATGAAATCATTCCTGTTCATACCTTTTTTATTACTCAAGTTAAAGACAAATATTCTAGTGTTAGGGTTTCTTACTAATGACTCACTGAGAAAGCTGTTGCAGTCTTAAAGGGTATATTTGAAAAGAAAAACAACATAGTTAGAAGCACAATAGATAAAACTAAAATACTTGAGCCCAGAAAAATGATGACAAAATATCACCTATAACAAGGTGAACTTCATGTGTTTATCATGTGAGTTAATGTTATATCATTTCAGTAAAACCTATTTTTACATAAACACAATCAATCAAACTCAGCTTTTTATAGATGCGATAGTGAAGATACAAGAGACAGAGAGGACACAAGTATCAAGACAGAAGAACACAATGCAATGACTTTTTCTTAAAGGTCACCACTTATCTCTATTCCCTGAAGATGCAATGAGTAGAGGTAGTGAAGGTAGAGGAGTTTAAATACCCGGGGTCAACCTTTCAAAATAAATGACACTGCACAAGAGTGGGGAAAAAGAGACTACAGGCAGGGTGGATTGGCTGGACATGAGTGTCAGGGGTGATTTGTGACCAAAAGGTAGCAGCAAGAGTGAAAGTGAACACTTACAAGGTGGTAGTGAGACCTGCTGTGATGTATGGTTTAGAGATGTGGTGCTGAGAAAAGAGCTGAAGATTTTGATTGGGAGTAACCACGAGGGACAAGTTAGAAATTATTATATCAAAGGGACAGCTCAGTTTGGAATTAGACACGAGGGGAAATGGATATACTGGACAAAGGGTGCTGAAGATGGAGCTGCAAGGCAGGAGGGGGAAAAAAACACCATAAAGAAGATTCATAGATGTGGTGAGAGAAGACATGCAGAGTTGATGTGACGGGAGAAGATAGGGTGAGATGGAGGCAAATGACCTGCTGTAGCGACCCCTAAAGGGAGCAACCGAAAGAAGGAAAAAAAAGAAGATGAATTTATCTCTATTCCCAAAATCCAGTATTGACAATGTGCTGGCTGGTTTCACAGTAAACATTTGTTCTGATGCAGAAACATGCGATGAAAAACAGACGTATCTTCCTGATTCTCTCCAAAGTTTTATTCAAAAACTTCCTATAACTAGGAACTGTGAGTAAGGCTTTCCTTAGTAATGCTTAGGCCTAGCAGCCTATAAGCTTGTCAACAACCTTACCAAGTAAGCACTCATTGACCCCTGACCCTTATTTTAATCAATACATACAGCAGAACAGAGGCCAAGAAAAGCAAAAAAGAGACTTATGCTAAATGTGAAATGACAAAAGCAGACAACATGACTGGGATATGGATGCATTTTATATCTATCTATTATTTTTATTGGAAATGAGTAATGCCACTGTATCTTAAGCATTGATTTCTACAGGTCATTTAAAGAGATGATGAAGGAGCAGAATGTGCTGCTCCTTCACCTCTGGACATCAACATGATTTTATTTAATTCACCCACAGCCTTCTTGTTGAACGCAGTACTCATTAACTCCCCATTGATCCCTCTGTCCCAATACGGCGCCCAACTAAATCATCATCCCCTCAAACACTGCATTAGCGCCCGGGGCCAGGAAAACACACATGCACCGAGTCTCGATTGAACTGATCTTTAATGTGAAATCAATGCTACACAGGAGTTTCTGTCTTCTGCAGCAGCTGGAAAACAAAGACATACAATATCCACAGCTTGCAATTAGTGATATCTGGAAAATCAGGTGAGGCAAGTCTGTCTGGGAATCACCGTCATATGAAGACTTAAATAATTTCCCACTCCGGTCATCCTTGCTTTTTTGGGGGACTCTCTGCAGTTCCTCTGTATTATTTCCTGTGCTGCATTGCACTCAGCTGCACTCCAAAAATCAACCAAGCTATGTGTGATACCAAAGCTTTTACTTTTAACCCCTCTAGAGGCACGCACTCCATTAACCTCTATCCATTTTTTTTAAAGTGCATTGGCACTTTTTACCCAAATACTGCAGAATGCTTTTTCTAGCTGGGATGCAAGTTTTACATCCCATGCACATTTGCTTCAAGCTATCTTATACCTTCTAAAAAGCGCATACATAAAGCTTTCACATAAAGAAAGACAGCATATTTAGAGTTACCTCTAAAATATTAAAAAGCTAGAGATGACAAAACATGATGCAATGTGCAGGGAAACAAAATAAATAAATAAATACTTTGTGGCATATGAAAGCTGCCCAGTGTTCACAATGAAAGCAGGATTAGTTTACTCATTAATGCATGAAGAACTCTAATCACCCCTAAAATGTAAGCAGCGACCACTGACTGTGAACAAACTGCAAGTTGTTAAAGCCAGGCAGCCCTTATGTGCACACATCTAATAACCAAACTGCGATCACTCCTCGTGCGGCGGCTCACATCCTGATTGCTCCGAGCTGGATCTTGTTATAGATATCAGCACTTCCCACTAAGCTACAAGTGGGTTGTGCCGTGTCCTTGCACTCGCCAGTAATTGCTTTGGTAATTTTAGTTTAGTTCAGTGTTGGGGTAATTAAAACAAATTGAGGAGATAGTGTAGACAGAGATCTCTTGTGGCTCCTTGCTCGGAGTGTGCAGAAGTTTAGTCAGGTCATATGTTGCAATTTTTTCAATTAGGTACCTCTGTACTAATGAGGGTTTATTAAGGAGTGTGGATATTTATGCAAAACAAGGCTGCTAATTAGCTGAAACATCTATATTTAGTAAAAAGTGTTTTTAACTCTGCAAGTTCACTTTTTTCCTCTTAATTTTGCCTGAACTGATCACAAAGACAAAAGCCTTTTGATATCAAATGAAATTAGATAAGGTGACCAAAGGTGTTTATTTTGTTTATATTTATATCATGTAAAAAATTATACAATATTCTTGCAAAAATAACTAATATTTTCTACACATTGTGACTGTTGCAATTGCTTTTAGTAAATTATGTTTTTCCATGAGCAATATTACAAAACAAAAACTAAACAAAACAAAAAAACACCAAGGAATTGATGTCACATCATTGATTCTGACTGACTGTGTCAGAAAAAGAGAATCTCTCTTCATTTAGTTTTACTCCACAACAACTCACATGTCCTAAAGTCAACCCTGCTGACTCTCCATGATAGCAGCTTGTGGGAAGGGCGGGAAAACACCAGATGACCGCCGATCAGGAAGGTCAAACGTGGCCCCGCTGGAACTGCGTATCCGGAATTTACAGAAAAATGGCCTGTAAACAGCTGAGAGGGTGTGGTTCCACATCAAGATGGCCGCTGAGCTGTTCCCAGCAGGTGGAGACACAGCAGGTTCAGCATCACGAGGACTACCACCAGCACAATAAGAACCTTCTGCAACCACAGGCTCGCGTTCAGCTTCTGCTCCAGCCGTGAGGTGCAGGCAGTGACTCGCATTAGCTGGTGAGACAAAAACTGGTTGAATGAACTCGTTTATGCATCTAAAGCGTTTTTCAAACAGGTTGTGGAAACTTGTGTGCAGGGAAAACAGGAACAGTTAACTGTTATGGGAAGAACCTCTATTTGCAGACAGAAATTTCAGAAAATGAAGTCAGCATGTTCTCCATGTGTCTGCGTGGGCAACTTCCTCCCGCAGCCCAAGAACATGCAGGTTAGTTAAGGGGTGATTCTAAATTGAATAAAAGGATGACGATTGATGGATGGATGAGTGTCTGTTGTTAAACGATGTACACACAGGTAGACATGAGGTAACCAGAGACCAAGAAACAAAATACAGGCACTTTCAGCAAACTAACAGTTAACTGTTCCAAGTTAAACTTAAAAGATACTGTTGATTGCCATGTGACAGTGTTCATTAAAGGGTTACCAATGGAACCAGAGTCTGGAAAGTCTAAAAACTGACCAAATTTTTTAGAATTAATTTATTTTTTATAACAAAACTCACCGCTATATTTAACTCCTGCTGCTCGCTGGGCATTGTCTCCATTGGGTTGTCCTTAAAAGGTTTCATTCCTTTTAAGGATGCATTCTCCAGAACATGACAGCGCAATCTGTGGGAAAGACATAATCTAATTAGCGCAGAATATAAGAAGGATGCAATTATTGGTCCACAGGAGTACTGTGCAGCAGAAGCACAGTCCATCTTTATTTATTTCTATCATTTTGGACTTCAGTTAGCAGCTGTAATCCTTGTTCTGTGCTACACCCTTTTTGCGCTCAGCACACAAACTAGTTTTCAACTTAACTGGCCCTACAGCTCAAAGCTGATTTCCAGTTGCAGTTTAAGCAGGTGGAGTTACTTCCTCCACCTTTGGGATGGGATCCACTTTGGGGAAGCAGCTGAATGATATTGAGGCTGTTACATTAGCAAACTGGCCAGTGAAACAGCTGGTAGGGAAAATGAGACAGGAAGGGCTGGGACTAGCAGGTTAGTTGTGAATTAAATAGAAAAAAAAGTAGTCAGTCAAGGATTTCTTCATACTCTCAGGTAAATTAAACAAGCACAGAATCTAAAATAAGCTGCCAAATATACTTGGGAGGCATGCCAGAGTGAAGCTTGGCATTATGTATGGCTAACACTTCACTGCATACCTGTGCTCCATGATTTTGGTTTTCGGTACTTCTTTCCAGAACTGCGAAAGATCTTGTGATCCAGCATTTTCCATCTCCGCAGCCATAATCAGAAATCTGTCCTGTGGAGAGGCCTGAGAACCTGCACAAAATCATCCAGAGACAAAAAAACAAACAAACATTAATGTAAGCACAACTCACAACGTACTGAGACAGCTTTTGAAAATTAAATAATTAGATCTATGTTTCACAAAATGCAAAAGAATAATTGAAATTGCTCTTAAATTCAACAAAACTAGTGCAGCAGACTGATTTGGTTCAGACACAGAAACAGAAGGGCTATGTTCATAGAACTCAGTGTTAGATGTGACAGTTTTGGAGAGAAGAAAAAAAAAAAAAACCCACCGCAGCATAAAAGCCAGGAAAAAAAGTAACCCAAAATAAGCTGCACTGGTTTCTCTGAGTGAGCTATGTTCAGCACATCATAACCTACAGCTGACATTTCAGTGCTTGAAGGGCACAAGCTGTTTCAACTCACGCAGCACTGTCAGTCGTCTGATGGTTTGTTTTGTGGAGATGATTCTTTTATCAGTCTTGAAATATGCATGTCAGGCAGGAGAAAGTGGCTGCCTGCACTTTCGGAAGGTAAAACACTGAACCGCTTGATTATTCTGAGGTTCAGCATTTAGAAACATCTGCTGTGAGAAGAGTGCAGAGCTTAAGTGCAATACCTCCATGTAGCGACACCACTATATCTACTGAAGCTCCCGGCTCACAGCAGCTGCTGCTCGGCTTCACTCTATACTTGTCGGGCGCCGTGGTCCGCACCTGCCGAGACATTAGAGGAACATTTAACAATGCTTTTTTCCCCCTCCCCTCAATTTATTTAATAAATAAATGCAATCGTTAGTCTGTGAACTGTGAGATCAAAGTGAACTCGTGACACAAATTAACTGTAGCAAGTGGCGCGCACTTGAATGTGAACGCTTTCAGACTCACCTTAAAGGCCACCTGATTTTTGACCACATTGTTCAGGATAATTAAGCTTTTCTTTTCAGTCTCTCCAGAACCAAAGCTGAGCTCCTCTGCAGGGCTGAACAGGGAGATAAAAAACAAAAAAGCCTCAGTGTGTGTAGCAGGAGCTTTATTAGACTGCTACATAGGTGGAGACAAGAGACCCCATTTTTGATTTTTATTAAAAATGTAGCAAGAAGTTTTGTACAATGGAGACCGCTACCGAATGACTTTCCCCAAGAATTTACAGATCATTAAATTAAAAGAGGGAAAAAAAAATCCTTAATAAAGTTAAACATACAAGGGAAAAAAACATAATAACAGAGTACAGGGGTACTGAAGGAGCATAGCAAATCTAAATCAACTTTTACATGTTTACTGTCCTCTTTAGCCAACCTAAACAAGTCATGTTACCAGCGCTCTGCTGCAGCCCCTTTGAAAGTTTTATGACTTGTTCAACAAGCTTAGCTGCAGGGCAAAACCCAACTGTTTTGTAAGTTATAAAGAGGCGACTTGAGCATGGGTTGTTTTTCAAAGTCTGTTGTGTAGCAGAGTATCGAGCTGCCCACTATCATTAGAACGCTGATGTTACTGCTACAGGAAAATACATTTAAATAAAGCAGTCTGAGTACCCAGAATTAAGCTGCCCATCTTACTAGAGAGAGACCTCCTGATATTTGCTCTAAAAAATATAAAATAAAATGAATCCCTTCTAGTTTCTGATTTTTCCTTCAAGAGCAAATGAATTTGATTTAGAGAGATTTGTATAATGTTGCAAAGGAAGGAAAGAGCCAAAGCTGTAACCACGTATGCTTTGCTTGTCGTTAGTTCACATAGTCTAACTTGGTGATATATAGATGCAGGCCTTGGTGCACATTGCATACTTATTACAGTGGGATCATATGAACTGCTATGCATGTATAAAGCTTCTCAATGGCGCAGCTTATGAACTAAACCGCTAAGAACAAAGATTTTTTTTTTACTTTTCCATGTCCCTCTGGTAGGGAAAAGGGAAAGAAGTTTAAAAAAAAAAAAAAGTAAAGCATGCTTGATCTCAAAGTGAGTCTTTGGGCTCTGCAAACCTCTGGCAAATACAAGATCAAAGACCCCTACTCTCTCCTAAAGCCCCCAGTCTCGAACGAAGGCTAACACAACTCCCAAACATAATTGCATTTAAGGCTCATTTTAATCTGTTTATCAGTATAATTCACAGCCCAGAGCTGTCAAAATCCTCACATCAAAGTTTTAGCTCTGTAAACACAGAAATCAACAGACATTATTCATGAAAATGACGAGTACACATTAAATACTCAAAATATTTACCCATGAAACAACCAGATCATTATGCGATTGTTGTACTCTCTACTGAAATACACCTCTTCTGAACTCAGCAATCCATTTGCAATTTAATGAAGGTTCAATTAAAATATATGTTGTGTTTGACAATGTGTAGGAGGGGGGTTGGCACACCTTTCTCAAAGGTAATTGATCTTTAATTTGCCAGTGTTTCTTACTAATTAGTATTACACCAATTCATCTCTAGTCAATGAGCAATTGACTGTAGGCATCCTTAATTCCTGCCTTTGTTTGAACAGATCAATTGAGCTATAAAGCTACAAAACATCAATGATGACTTCAGATGCAGTTAATCTTTTTGCATATGGCTCTTCAATACATAATACACAGACCTTTGAGTTAACTAATTATATCTATTTACACATATACTACAGCAAATCCTTCTTGAAGTTCCGATTTTCCTGTCCTAGCTGGATGTAATTAATAAGCTGCTACACTTATTTAAACAGGGAAGAATGTAAGGATGAACAAGCTTTGGCATGTCTTACCCAAAGAGAATTGGCAGATATATTGGAAACACAGGACAGACTCATAGATGAACCAATGAAAACTGTGTTGGAAATCAAACCAGTTATTCTTTGGTGACCACATAACATTTATGCCTTTAGGTCTCCCAAACACAATGGAGTTCTAATTGCAAAACAAAGAAGCTGGCTGGTCTGTGTAGTCGACCCAGGTCCACATCAGCTAGACTGATGCATTCACAGTCAACCTTTGCTGTTTGCAGTTAAAACGGATTCTGGCATGTTTGCCCGGTTAGTGCAGTTTTTTTTCAGGCCACAGGGAGAGAGGCCAAGCAAATACTGAAGCAGCTTAAACAGCTAGGCTGAGAAGCAGAGTATGCTAGGTGCAGGTCAGACCCCAAGGATGTTTTTAGGTGTTTGGTTAGGGTGAGGTTCATTTCTAAAGCTAGTGTATTTTTAGTTTAGTTTGTGAGAAACTGCAATTGAATCATGGTCCAGACTAAACAAATAGAAATAATATTGGTCCAGTACATAATATTGGCATACGCTGGTGTGGTGTGGAGTTTCATGATTTACAAAATTACAAAAATGTATCTAGTATTAACAAAGGCATACATACATAAGCGATATATGTATGTACAGTCCTGATCAAAAGTTTAAGACCACTTGGAAAATGGCAGAAAAATCATACATTTTAGGATCTTAACGAGTTTCCAAGTAGAGCTTCAATATGCAACAAGAGGTGAGAGTGAGACAAAACATTTCATGCAATTTATTGAACACATAAACTGAAACAGGCTGTTTTACAGTTGATCAAAAGTTTAGATCACATGCCTTTATAAAAGGCCAAATCTGTAATTTTCTGTCAGTTAGTCACACTATCATGATGTTCTGATGCCAAAGTGAAAACAACGTTCCCTTTTTGAACATGGTCGGGTTGTTGAACTGCATAAGCGGGGTCTTTTGCAGTGCGCCATCCCTGCTGAGGTGGGACGCATTAAAACAGTCATTTGGAATTTGTTAAATGATCCTGAGGGTTATGAAACAAAAAAGTCAAGTGGAAAACCCAAAAAATTTCACTAAGACTGAGCTGGATGATCCCATGGTTGTCCGTCAAGACACTGGACGATCCTTGACCCAAATTAAGGCCATTATTGGTGCCGACTGAAGCTCCATAACCATCAGACGGCGTCTGAGACTGACGGTTTCAAAAACAACAAATGTCTTCACAGGCCTCGTCTCCTTAAATGCCACAGAACTGACCGTTTGGACTTTGCAATAGAGCACAAAACGTGGAACATTGAAAGGTGGAAGAAAGTTTTATTCTCTAATGAGAAAAAAATGTACCTTGATGGTCCTGATGGTTTCCAACTTTACTGGCATGACAAGCAGATTCCACCTAAGATGTTTTCTACGTGCCACAGTGGAGGGGGTGCCATAACGGTCTGGGGTGCTTTTTCCTTCAGTGGAGCTCAATGGAGCTTCAATGGCGCTTCAGCAGGTGAAGGGCGTCAAACGTCCACTGGCTATGTATAGATGTTGCAGAGAGCATCTCTCACGACTGAAGGCCCTTATCTGTGTGGTAACGACTGGGTTTTTCAACAGGACAACGCTACAGTACACAATTAAGCGTTGTTTTCAATAATTTGCATGCTCAAAAAAATCTTTAGTTTCTTCTTGTTGCATGTTGAAGCTCTACTTGGAACCTTGTTAAGATCCATCCATGCATAATATGATTTTTTTTTGTTGCCATTTTTCAAGTGGTCATAAACTTTTTATTTATGCAGAAATGTTAACCATGGAAACAGGAAAGCCTATTAGAACATGAATGTGGGGATGCTCCATTGCTAGACTGCATCCCACTCAGTGAAATTTAGTAGTTCACTGAGTCCATTTAAAAGTAGCTGACAGTGGAATTCCCCCTCCAAGACATAATACCAATAATTATGGTATTATTCATCAAAAGAAGAGAAAAAAGGTGCTGCAGGGCTCTAAACGTCTGTCTGACAGGTGATCTTCATTAGGGCACGAAAGAAAGGAGGAGTTGCTGAAGCACATCATTTTTTAATAAAAACATTAAAACAAGTTTATTCTATCTAAGGATAGAAGTGAAAACTCTAAATTGTCATCATTTAGTATTATGTTAGGCTTTTCCCATGAGCTTTGTGTGATACACTCAGTAAATGTAAACACATTATAAGCATTACAGTGCTGCATGACCTGCTGGCTGTTTCCCAAATATGATCTGGCCACGTGGTCCACAACACTGATGATGCAGAGTGACATTCAAAAAGCTGTCCAACCCATCAGTTACTTGTCAGTCTGCATGAATTCATGGTTTCTCCCTTAAGGTGTGTTTGCAAAAAGCTAGTTTGAACATGAAATGAACCACAACTAAATGGCTGCAATTGTTCTGTCATTACTATTACACGGCTCAACAAGCACCTTGCTACTGGGATTCTGTTACCTGTACTTAAATAAATTTTACATGGTGATTCCTAATCTGAAAGCAGGTGCCACAATGCCACTGAAGATCCACTTTTTTACATGTTCATCTTGACTTTTTCCCGCCAAATTTGGTTTTGAGCATGGGAAAACATTTTGGACAAAGATGGGTAACTTCTGTTGGTTCTTTGCAAAGAGACATGGATGTGCAGTACAAGCACAAAAGCCAAGTGCCTGCTAACAAGGGGTCATCTGATTGTTGGGGTTTTATCTCCCTTGTTGTCGGGAGTATTAGTGTAGTATTAGAATACAAAGAGAATAAACCGCAGATGTCGCCTGCCTGTGACAAAGTTTTGGGAACTCTTAAATATAGGTGTGAAAAGTAATGCAATTATGATGAGCTATAACCTACCTAACATCTAACAGAGAACCTTTGAAGGTTGTCAGCGGCTTCCTGGCACCTTTGGTCCTGGCGCTTGCATCTCCTTTATCATTGTCCTCTGACCTCAAACTTTGTTCTGCAAAATTTACCTGGAAAAAAAGAAAGCATTTAATTAGAAAGACACGCAATTTTTGCCATGTGACCATATCTGGGTTTTCCCCTAAAAATGAAATGTGTGCCCCTTGGCACTCATGCAGAGAAAGCGATCATTGGGTTCATATATTGGCACTGATGAATAGTTTTTTTTTAAATGCTGGATGATTACACTCTTTCTCAGATAACGCATCTTAATAAAATTTTGCATGGGAAGTTCCCATGCTGATCCCTGACCGTTGTTCCACTTAGCCTCCAGAGGGAACACAAAACCACAATTACCATGTTCACGAAGATGAGGAACCAAAAGTGATCCAAAAACTTGTGACTTCTGGCAAAACAAAAAACAAACGAAAGTAACCGAAGAGTCACAAGATGACTCATATACAGCCCATAACGTCAGAAAATTGCTTAAACTTTGACCCAAATTATTCACACAAATCTCAAGACCACACACCAGCTGACAGGATAGAAGTTGGTTGCATAAATTGCAGTTATTTTAAAGTAGGTCAGTTTGGCAAATGGATGCTTCATGGTGTGTAAAACAGTTTATGCAGCAAGCACATCAGGTGAGGAATTGGTGGGAGAGGGGGGAGTGGGCAGACTCTGCACGTGAGAGTATTTTCTGTGACTCAGAGGGGAAGGGATCTTAATTTAATAGCTGACCATCATGCAACTGCCAGAATGAAGACATCAACCGCTGATGAAATGTCTCAATTTATTTATCCATTTAAAGAGCAAACTTAACAAAATTAAATGCGAGTAGAAAAAGGTAAAACATAATCAAGTTTGAATTAAAAGGTGAAATGGTTCACTGTCTCATACAGATAGTGTTAAACAGTTATTTTAGTGATAATATCATTGGTATTATTTCTACTAGATCCATACTCCTCATACAAAATGTCATTACTTGGTACAAAGAAATAAAAGTAATTAATTTTGGAAAAATACATTCAAAAGGAATACACTGCCATGCTTGGGTACAAGAAATTAAAAGATATCTAAAATTACAGATATTTGTGATTTCTACACATTCTGTAGGCACAGAAAAGACTGACAAATATAATAAAGTAAGAGCTGATCGGAGTGTTTTTTGGTGTAATAGTTCACATAAAGGCACAAAATGAGATTCTCTGTGTGATTATCTTAAAAAACAGACTTGAAAAGAGATAGTGTTAGAGGACAAGACACAGACGGCTTTTGTGAAATGCTGCCTCAAAGGCAGGCAGGATTAAAGATTTAGTGCTATGGGTTAATAAGTTGGTCTACTGTAATATAACAGTAATTACCTTAGCAGTTTTTTAATCTGAGAAGATACAAATACTTGGAAACTGCTAATGGGCAGCAGTGAGTGCGCTACGGTTTCTCCCGCAGCTAATTAAACTGTGAAATGAGTGCCCCACTTGGTTCAACGTTTACAGGACATAGTGCAAATGATAAGCTACTCATTATTAAGCTGACAAGCCTTGATAACAAGGTCAGAAATGTTGTGCTTTCAAAAGAAGGGTCAAATTGAAATGTAAGGTCCAGGGACAGGTCAAGGGAGGAACATGTCCAAGGGTGGTGATGACATCAGGAGACTGTGAGGGAGGTGCACTCACAATAACTTCACCCACGTGAGTACACCTGCCTTTCCAGCCTGCAGAAATCTTCCGGACATTGAGCTCCTTGTGTAGGCGAAATCCTACACTTCCTTACCACATCCAGCCCTTGTTTCAAAACAGAGAGAAAGTCAATTAGCTTTCTGAGGCCAAGAAGTTGTGCTAGTGTTTACTGGTATCCAGAGGAGTGCAGGTTGACGTGCATGGTGCTGACGGACGAACAGTCTTGTATAGTGAGACAAGATGGTTGAGGAGCAGAAAGGTTTGCACAAGCACTGAGGAATGCGCTCAGACGGGCTTAAAATTCCAAGAGTTTCTTACTGTAAGAACACAGTGATTCACTCATAGCATGGACTACAAGAAATCAAGTGTAGTAGAATTAAAAACATGATAAACGCTGCTTAGCAACCTGTTAATACACAAGTTCTCATCTTAACATTATCCACCTCAGATCCCATTCAAGTGCTTTAATTTGCTTTTTGTTTTATTGTGCTTCCTTTATCCACAACATTTTGTCTTTTTCTAACAGGATAATAAAGAATACAAAGATAAGTGCTGAGTGGTTACTATGCAGGTGCTGTGGATAATATGCAAACCTTGAATGAACACGCCTGAGGCTCAAAAGGGAGCAATGGTGAATAATGTTTGCAGACTTCATTTCTAATGGGTATGCAACCTTAGGGGAGTGTCAAAATTATGCTTAATAACAGCTTACATGAATTTTTAATTACCATTACTACAAATTACCTGTCAAAGTAGAACCAGTACTCTCTCACCCTGAATATTCCCCACAACTAAGAGGCCATATTTAGATATTTTCCCTGTGTTTGTAAAATGTCATCTCAGAGTGATTGTGTAACTTTACTTTGTCAGGCAAACCCTAAAAATATCTTCAACTTTTCCACAGAGCTGACTCAAATGTTTTGATATGAAATGTGCCACCTCAGAGGACTGCGGTACAATACCAAAGTATGGCAAATAATATTATGCAACTCATGGGACCTGTGCACGTTTTGATGATGTTATGTGGGGCACGTTTAGGCAACTCTAACCAAAACAACGGCTGAGAGTTTGAGGTGATTTCACTTGTTACGCTAACAACATTAAAAAGCGTCAAACTTGGATGGGAATGACAGTTAAGGCCAATGACTGTCTGGTTTGCATATCCTTGCTTTTGAAATCTAAACCAGTGTGGTATTCATAACAATGGTAGCACTGTGTGTTTTGTGAAACGTAGCAGGCTTGTGGGCTAGCTTTGGGTTAACCTCAAGTTAACATTAATGTAGGTTAACCTCAAGTCGATTACTCCAAGGCTTCAAAATAATAGCTACAACGATGCATAAAAAAACCAAAGAGAACAACCATAACTGGAAAGCAACATGCACTAATACAGTGTAAGTGCAACTTTCTTTAACAGGCACTTTCAGATACCATCAGTATAAAGTGACCCCATTGATAACATCTCATCTTCTTCAATGCAGGCACTTTTTTCCATGCTGCTCACTTGAAAATAAGCAAGGTAGACTTGGATGGGTGGACTTAACACTGAGGCGCTGTACAGGAGTAAGAGGGAGGTGATGAGGGCTCCAACACATTCAGTCTTTGGGGCATCTTAGCGATGGTGCTCCATCCTGCCGGGGAGAAGGAATCCAGCTCCACCATGTAGTGGCTTAAGCAACAAACTCAACAGTCTTTTAGTTTCTTGTGTGGTTGACAAAGACCGTTGAGTTTGAGCTTCAGTGGTTCATCTGTGATGGAAGGGCTTTGGATTTACCTGCTGCCAATTAAATTACGAGTCACCTTTACAGAGACGATAGGCAGCAGCCTAATGTTTCCAAAAATCAGAACCATTAACTGCTGCAAAGGAACCCAATTACATGTTGTTACCTTGGGTGCAGTTTAAAGTAACTGAATGTAAGAAAGCACAGGATGAAATAATCGGTGACCAAACCTCACCTTGTCTCACTAGATGCTGCTCCACTACCTGAATCTAAAAAAATGTTCAGAACTCAGTCGCTCTCAGCTGACATCACGTATGTATTATTGTAACGTCTACCTCACAATATAAAGCACCTTGAGGGGACTGTTGTTGGGATTTGGCACTGTATAAATAAAACTGAATTGAATTGAACTTGAGAGCAGCTACTCTAATAACAATAGGATGACTAATCCTGCCAATTATATTAGCATCAAAATTAAAGATCACATTTATTTATAGGCAATCAGATGTGATCAAACTGACTACACATGTACCAAGTACACACTTGCACAACACCCAGGGAGCAGTTTGGCTTTATACTGTTGTGTAATTAAATTGTGTACAAAGTTGAAATTATTTTTATCTACTATTTTTTCTTTGTTAAAGAAGTATATTAATAACTAAAATTGAAAGAAAATGTACCTTTTTGGGCTTTACTACAACTTCTGAGTTGAAGCTGGACTCAAGGGCATCTTTAACATCCAAGTCACCTTCTTTGCTCTCCCTCTCATCGTCACTAACAATGGGCCCGTTGTCACAGATGGGTGTTTGGAAGTCATCGTCAGGGAGAGGTGGGTAACTATACTTGAAGGCATCCTAGGATATAGCCAAATAGGTTAGGTCACCACATGCATGGTTATTAAAGTGTAACACTTTTTATTATGACATCTATGTGTTTTTAATTAGTAAATATGATTTGGGTTATGTAAAGAAACAAGCAAAGTAACTAAAATTGTGTTTATTATTTAAAGAAGTTAGATTTCTTCATCACTGGAAAGTAAACTACTGCAGACGCAGAAGGGAAAAAAGCACTTAACCCAGCGTTGACCCTAACGCTTCACAATGCATTTGAATCCTAATCTTCTACATCATCGTCCAACATATTCCACTGTTACTTTCTAAGAGGTCTTTTTAGATTCTATACAAAATGATAGCCTTCACCTAATCTGCGCTAAAAAGGACTTGTGACTTAGAAAGTTTCCCATCACATGTTAGATTTTCTAAAGCCTAAAATTGGAGCCCAGAGGGGGTAGAAGAGTCTAATTCCCTCTCAGACGACTTGAATTACAACCTGCTAAAAGATTATTATGGATTTTCTTTTACGAAATCACACTCAAACCATGTGGCCTACCCCAGTTTTAATATTTATCACACCTTCATCGCACTATAATCCCACTTAAGTATTGACCATTCCAGTTGCTACTGCATCTTTTGTTAAGGCCTTAAAGAAATTAATTAACACACCATTTAAAACCATTTTAGAAAGACATAACATACCGTTCCACCCATGTGAGGTGGCAGGTACTCGGGGCCTATGTATGTCTGGATCTCAGATTTAGATGCAAACCTAAGTTTGCTGATTGCCTCTGGACCCAGCCACGACTTCACAATCTTCCACGCAGCTGTAGCAGAGACAAATGTTTTATTGTTGAGACGTCAGAGTCGTAAAAACTAGTAAGGACTGATGAAATTTGGAAAACACAGTCTTACCATTCAGAATCCAAGGCATATCCACTATTATCATTTTGGCTGAGATGATTAAAAAAAAGAAGGAACAAGTAGTTAGTAAGAATAATATTTCAAAAGATCCAGATGATTTACATAACTTTTGTAACTTACACAAAAACTTTGGATAATATACTTTGAAGCAATTAATGATGTACTTCACAAAATCCATGTCCTGAAACACAAAGAAGAAGAAAGAAAATTATGATTAATGCCAACCAAAAGGCTTAAAAAATAAAATATGCATCAACAAATGCCATTCGCTGGGGATCCCCCCCCCCCCTCTCTTCACAGCCTCTACATCTGAAGTGACCCACTTAATATTATATGGAAATTCATCGCATGCTCCCCCTCTAAGTGATTTTCTGTTCAGCCTCTGTCAACCATTGTCAGAGAAAGTCTCAAGGATGTTTTTTGCTACATTTCTGAACTGCAATACTTTTTTTGTTCTTTTTCAGTCAATAATTGAATCTTTTCCATCTTGCTTTTAAGTGCCAGTTTGCCATTACTTGATGGCAACACACAGATTTAACCCTCAACTTTTATTATTACACAGTGACTTAATTACACAATCCTCCTAAAAACAAGTTACGTAAAAAGAGCTCCCAAATGGCTCAGATTACAGTGCATTTTCTCAACATAAATAATAAAAGGGCTTCTGATTAAAGCCCCTTAGACAGGCACAAATTTACATCTCCAAGTGAAATGTTCAGTCACGCTTTAAACAATTTTAGATAAATATGAAAAATCTTAACCTTGCTGTTTTATGGTAATTGAAATTATCAGACAAACAGCCAATACGTCAATAGTAATAACCCCTCTATCGTGGCTTGGCTTTACATTTGGCTAGAAGCCTCATTGCTATGCAGGAAATTCACTCTCAACCCTTAATGAGATCATACTGGCTAGCTTTGCTGTGGCTCATACTGTGGTTCAACGGCCTCAATAAAGCTGCTTTCCAAACCGATTGTCTAATCTACTCATTTTATACAGGAGCTGCATAGCTATTTATTCTTTTTGCCTTGTTTGTGTTGGTTTATTCGTCTTTAATTGAGCAATTTTTCTAGGACAGAGCCAAGCCAATGAAATAAACTCACTGACAGAGCCTTCAATCAAGGAGCCAATGCCTCTGACACAGCAAGCCTGAGGATTAGACGGCCCACTCGAGTTGACCATCAGGATTTAAAGGTTACTTTAATCTCTAACGTGTAAAACCACTGAGGAGCATCAGCCCCTTCAAGTCCACAGCCCAAGAAGCCAGAAGAATGAGGAAGGTAAACAACATTGCAGTGACAGGAAAGCAACAGACTTATTCCTTAGAGGAAAAGACTGAACACATAATGTGAGTTTTGAAGATCTGTATTAGACTAGAGCATAAAATGTAAATTATTTAAACACAAAAGACTCTTAAAAATAACTTTATGGACTTACTACATTGCTGAGGCCAGAGTCCGACATGTCAAACACAACAGTGAGAGGCATCCCAGGTTCCTTCTTTGCATACCTCTCCAGCCAAAAGGCAACGTACTTTTTCTTGTCTATGACAGTCTTTGCATCCTTGACATGCAGCTTTACCTTAAACCAGACTAAAATACAGAAAACAGATTTTAAGTTATCATATTTCAAATGTATTTTTTTTTTCTCAAATTGTGATCAAACAGTTTTAGTGGGAAAGATAATGTTTCTAACAAATAAAGGCTGAGCTGAAGCATCTCTTTTAATAGAGCAAGTGCATACAGAGTTTGTTGCCCTCTCTGTCGTAGCCATGGAGGTAGACAGCCCCAGTCTCGAACATCCATCTGGGAATAGTGCTCTCACTAATGTCTGAAACACACATGAGGACAATCATTACACTGTTATCCAGTGCTCTTATTCAAAGAATAACAATATGCAACACGACATATTAGGCAAAGGGAAGAAGCTGATTTGTATCTATTAGACTAACTCTGCCTTTAATTTCTTTGCTTCCAGGAGCAGAAAGTCTTTAATTTGATTATTTTGTGTTACCCAGATATTAACAAATAAAATGGCATAAAGTGTATGAAATATACTGTGCTAAATTTCTGAAGCGCTGCATGGTCTTTTAGAGAAGGTCACTAATTTGTCACACTTTAAGAGTATTATAAAGTCTTGCTATTAAGGGACCTATTTACCCAAAAGTGGTTCTTTCTAAAACTCCAAACAAAAACTTTTTTTTTTTAAGTCCTTGAAGACCTTCGAGACTTCTCTGAAAGA
Organism: Hemichromis elongatus; assembly: GCA_015108515.1. NCBI lineage: Eukaryota > Metazoa > Chordata > Actinopteri > Cichliformes > Cichlidae > Hemichromis > Hemichromis elongatus. The sequence continues at coordinate 43,927 of VUQR01001398.1, forward strand.
AATTTTCTAAAAACAACTTTTGACAAATCGAATTTGCTAGCTCAAAGACAAACAGTTTCTCTGAAAAATTCCTCACAAGGAACAGTGGGGATTGTTCTTGTTTGTGTGGAGAAACGGGTGTTTCCCAAACAATCATGTTCTGTCTGAATTAATGCCAGGGAAGCACAAAGACAACCAGTGGTTTGTAGTGCAGGCTTATAGACATCTACAAATGGTAATGTCAATATTTTCACTTTTAGGAAGGGCTTGTCATTTTTGGAGCCCAGATGAGTATGTATGTAGAACTTGGAATCGAACATTTTCCCAGAATTGAAACTATAAACTGTAAGCATTAACAACAGTGAGGTTACATTGTTATACTGTGACATAATGCATATCTTATTAGCATCTTACCATTTACGCCATACTCTTTTCTCCAATGAAGACTTTCATCAATCATTTTCAAGGCATCGTCAACATTATAGAACCTCCATGTCAGGTAGCCCTCTACCAGACTGTCATCTGTTTGAAGCCTTTCCACATCCCTGGAGTCATACTTCTCTGTTAAATCTGCAAACATCAACACGCAGACAGAATCACGTGACAACTTCAAAATCGGTTTCAATTTCTAAGACTTAAACTTTTCCATTTAAAATGCTCATAGAGCCACAATGTCCATATTGTGCCGCAAACTCAAATAAAGCCCACAGGAGGCAATGGCATGACGGCTTAGCCTAAAATTAGTCTAAAAACTAAACTGCTCCTCGGGGCAGTAAAGAGCTAACGCTTATCTGGGCTCTGGGTATTCGGGTCAACGTGGTCAACATGGCGTAAAGTCACAGTTAACTACCGGTAGTGCACATTCGGTGTACTATATTTGAATGTATGCAAGCTAGATGACAGCAACCAAAATGCATTCAAAAGCAAGAGATGTTATTGTCAGCTTGCCCGCAATAACTGTGCTACCTTGGAACTCATTGTTGAATCTCTGTCTTGTCTCCTCGATTTTCTTTTCAAGGTCCTGTCAAAACAGAGTTGGTTCTGGTTAGAGTCGTCTTTGGCTTTAACCGTATAGTCATTTTTGACAATAAGTGATAAAAAATAAATTAATAATAAATAACGGTTATTAACAATACCTGCTCTCCTTCGTGTGGCTCAACTTCAGCCATGTTCAGCTGTCCACTGGTCTTTGGCAGTTCCGTGTACTGAAAGCGAGTTAGCTGACTGTTGTTCGTATGAATCAGTGCGAACTGTGAAACTGACGCCCTGTCGTTGCCATGTTGGCTCTACCGGTTTAGCCACACCTCTTCGGGTGGCTGTTTGGCTATTTTAACCGAGGGAGTGTTGAATTGTGTCTAAGACCCGTGAAAAGTCTAACTATTCATACAGACAATCTGTATAGATAAATGTTCCAGGTAGCGACACATTTCAACTTCCGTGTCGGTACATGGCTGTTTACGCTTACAACTTACACCCACAATGCATTTCGTCTGACAGGAAGCGTTCAGTGACTGCTGGCGCTCTACTTCGAGTGTGACCTCGGTGTAAACAAAAGTTGACACAAGTAAAATCAGCGTGTATTTAAACCCGTAACACCACCGTAATGAAAGTGATCGTTCCGAAGTTTACATTAACGTAAACTAAAGGTCTCCACAAGGCGGAAGCGGACCCTTCTCTGCTGCGTGATGGAGAGTGTGCTTTCGGAAGATTTGTATCGTAATCCCCATCGGCTTTCTCACTGTGGAAAGACTATCTCATTTAACTGCAAACGGGCTTCGGGCACAAATGACAACGAAGGAAGCGAGTTAATATTCTGCAGCCTTTCATTTGAACGGGAAGGGAACACGTTTCTGAAGGCAGCTGGCGGAGCGGCTGACATCAGCAGGAAAAGATTAGCTCATGTGGATATTGTGAAATGTAAAAGCGTCACGGACGCTCAGAAGAGAGTCACCGCGCCATGTGTTTTAGTGATAAAGAAGAGTGAGAAAAGAGGCAGTTTTCAGTATAGTCTTCTCACACTGAGCAGCTCAAACCGACTGGAGCCCTGCATGAAGTTTAAACTCCCTTATCAAATGAAGGGGGATGTGTATATTCTCCAGGGCCCAACTGTGTTGTGGAGCCATGAAGGTGGCATCCTTTATACATCCCCGCAGGCAGAAGGAGTGAGACAGGTTCCCATTGATTTCTCCCACTGTGTTGTGGGAGAGCTCCCTCTCCATAATGGACAGGTGTTTGTTCTCGGACTGCAAAACCTTCCAGAGGAGTCCGCCAGCCAAACCCTTGGCTATTTTGTTGAAGATGGACAAGTGTTTGATGGCAGTATGATTTTACCTCACCTATACATCAGCATCACACAGTGCATCTTGGTGGTTGTGGCTGACAGAGTGGATGGTGTGATTAAATGTGATGCAGTTGCAGCAACATCTAATCGGCAGCTTGTTTATTTTGAGGATGGAGTAGTAAAAGATGTCTGTCAGTTACCCTTTGAGCAACCCGAAAATATTCAGCTAGTTAACACAGGAAGGTATGGCTGTCTGTTTGCTGTATCCTTTCGTGAGGGGCATGTTTGCACCATATGGAAGGAAACTTTTCAGGTAGGTTTTTATGATCTTTTTACAGTCCAAGTCTCATGTGGTTTAAAATTTTAATAAAGTCTACTTTGTTAAACCATCTTCTCCAGATAGCTGCCCTCTGGTCGAGTGTCAGCTCCATCCATGTGGATGACTTCCTGGGGTGTGGAACAGACCAGATGCTGCTGGTTTTTAAGGATCGAGTTATAGCATTGGAAGAATTCCTGATCACTGACCTTTGTGGTATTTCATTTTCTGTAAGCATATTTTTCTTCTTATGAGCAGTGGGCTTCTTTGTAGTTCCACGAATTTCCTTTTCGGGGGGTGGGAGGCAGATGATACAAGCCGATCTATCTGTCATGGATAGGCACCAGCAACACACAACTCTCAATTGGATACGCGTTTAAGAAAATTAAAGAGTAAATGGAAGACTTCATGTTTTAGTTTAGTCTTACCAGAATGGTGTGGTTACAGGAGTTTTTAGTTTGGGAGTTTTAGGATTTTTTTTAAGTGTGGCTAATTGAAAATACATATTTCAGCATGGGCAGGACGCTGAAGCATCAAAGACATCCCCTCCTCCACCAGAGAACTATCTCCTTACACTTAAAGCTTTGGAATCAAGACTGCAGGTGAGTCTTTGTAACACATTAATGGAGTAAGTGTAGAAGCACTGCATTAATATTTTTGTGCTAATTTTCATACATTATATTGTCCAAAGTATTGGGTCATATTGGCCTCTTAGTTTTTGAATTCAGTGAATTCAGCTCCTGTAGGCGTAATGTGTAGATGGCCCCGTATTTTTTTCTATATGGTGTATGTATGTAATAGATTGTTCTCACTGTGCCTGCATGGGTTCTCTCAAAGCCAGTGACATGCATGTTAGATTAATTGGTGATTCTAATTTAGATGTTTGTGTGAATACAAGTGTGAATGGTTGTCTGTCTCTATTATGTGTTAGCCCTGTTATGGACCGCTTCACACCCAATGACAGGTGGGATAGGCTCCAGCAATGCGCAACTCTGAATTGGATAAGTGTTTAATAAAATGAGCAAATGAATGAATGGAAGACTTTGTGTTTTTGTTTAACAATACCAGAATCAGGATTTTGCTTTTTCCTCTGAGTTTCTTCTGATATATTGTGCGATAAGTCAATGTTGTCTGTTTTTTGTAACACCTGGATGTATTTCTACATGCATTTGTTATGTAGCTTAGTAGCAGTGACAAATTAAAGGAAAACCTAAAGCATCTTGATAAGGTGTTTGCTACATCTGCCACTAAAACAGCTGCATTGCACCAATGCATTGATTCTTTAATTCTATGAAACTTTACAGAAGGGATATGACACCATTCTTTAAAAGTGTATTCCCTCATTGGTGCATTTCATAATGTTGGTTCAGAGTGCTGTTTCACATCCTAATCCCACTGTGTTTGCAAGAGCCATGTCATATGATTTAGATCATTTTTCATTATTAATGAACTGCTCACTGACCCCTCAGGCCCCGTGAATGGAGGTGTTGTTACCCTGGAATTGACCACTCCCACTTTGTACTGATTGTATTGATTTCTGCAGGTTGCCCTCCAAAGGGACTATTGGACTCAAGCTGTGTCAGCAAAATGCCCTTATAGCACAACAGAGCAGCAAGATCTTGTCCCTGTAGGGGTCAGGGGTTCAGGGTTTTCCTTTAATTTGTCGTCCTTTGTATATCAAAATTATAAAAATATTTTTTTACATACAGTTTAATGTGATGCTAATTTGATTTAATCCATACTGGCAGTCACATTTGCTTCATAATTAAAGATCTGATGATGGTATTTGTACGAGATGTTGATCCCCCGTGAACCTAATTTCAGTTACTCACTGTGTGTTAAATTTATAATGTGCACTGTCAATCAGATATGATTTGTAATTTAGAGTGGATTGACCGTGCTTCAAGAGCTTCAGAGAGAAGTGACAGTGAAGGAAAGTGTTGTACAGCAGTCGGTCAAAGCCCTTACTGATGTGGTCTCAGAAAGAGAGCCTGTTCTCACACAGCATGAGCAGGTACTATGATTACAACACAACATGATTGTTTTTTTGAAGTATGTTGAGAGCTGATACATAACCAAATCACAACATATAAATTGTTAAACTTGGAGAACTTAAGAACAAGAGTCTGTATAACTAATGTAATGTATTTTCTGGTTGTCTCTGTCTGGATGCTACCAGTTTAGCATTTTAATATGATCTCCAGGAAGTTGAAGTGAACAAAGTGTTGGCCTCTCAAATTGAATAAACACCCACAACCAATGCCGTATATTCCCCAAAACAAATGTTTTTTGTTTTGTTTTTAACCTGCATCATTGCATCTGAAGTCTGCTTTTTAAGTAACATTCATAAAGTCCACTGTGTCTGTGCCTAAATGGTTGAAACGTCTGACATAAAGTGCTATTGCTGTCAATGCTGTCACACACTTGTCATTGCTGATTATAGTCTTTGCACTTTCCATCTAGGAAGGGCTTATTTCTCTGTGGGACTCAGATGACGAGTCAAAGAATGAGGCCTCGGATGACAAGATTCAAGACATTCCAGCGGTGTCTTCAAAACCTCGAGTTGACAAGCTGTGGCATCGCACCACTGAGGGCCGAATGGTTGTGGGAGTGATACTAACTACTGACAGATCAGCGTAAACATGAGTTCTTTCTTATATTTTTAAAAATTATTTTATGGATAAAGTTCCAAGGTTCTGAAACACACATTATCTAAGCTTTTAGTAGTGACACCTCTGAAATCTTAATCTGCTTGATACAGTGTCGCTCGCAATGTGTCCCTGTGGTCGAGTGGATCCATGAGTGTAGGGTGAAGACAGAGGCAATAACAAACAACATGGCATTTTGTGCTTTAATCAAGTGACAAGAACCACAGTCCAGCTGTCAGACAGTATCATTGCTGTCTGATTGGATTTATCTGAGCTTAAACAGTTGCTGTGAAATAATGTGGAATAAATCACTTTACTTTGCGCACGATTAAATCAGTAAGAAACTCAAAACATAATTTCTATCAGCACTAACTGGATAGAGATCCCTTTTTTATCCTCTTTGATTGCCCCTCACTACAAGGCAGATGCAGGGTGACTAGGTGGTCACCATGGCAACAAGTTTTTAATATCTTTCCAACCTCCTTATGTGGGAACAAAAAGCTATCAGATTCCTCCATCCACCTGTTACTGATTTTTCATTTGAGAACATGTGAAGGAAAACTACTTTCATGACTGTCTCAGGTGCCATTTAAGTCCCACACATTGCTGTTTTGATTGGTGTACTTGTACAGCTGATGTAATTTCACTGCCTGGAAATAATCAATTCACACGCAGTCGCACATTCAATTCACACGCACTCACGCATGCACACACCGTTTTTACTGTTATATCAATTTCCACTCTGAATAGCCACTATCTGTGTGATATCCGATTGTTAGTGATGTGCTATTTTTGTTCCAGACCAGTGACCAATGTGAGCTTATCCGTCCTGACAGACACGGGCCAATGCTCAAGGCCCGCAGTCATCCAGACCCAGAGCCAAGTGTTCCGGCTCCCTGCGCCCTGCTCCTCGCCGTCATCATTCTCCTCCTCTTCCTTCTCTGCCTCCACATTCCCAGAGCCCCCAGCCAAAAAAAGCAAGCAGCACAACGCCAACAGCACCAATGATCTCAACGCATGCAGAGTGGCTGTGACTGCGGTGACCAAGCTGACACCTCTGTTGAACTCTGGCTGTGTCAAGTGCCATGTCATGCTCCATTACATCCAGACACCAGATGCTTTTTCCCTCATGAGCAACCAAAGACCAGTTGTGTTGCACTGTGGCCAAGTTGCTTTAGACATTCAAAACGATTTGCACACCGAGCTGCTAAAAACCCCCCAACTCATAACAGGTAAAAGCACAAAAGTGTACGACTTGTGATGTTACTCCTGACATGTAGATGTTAACAATTGTTTTCTTATTGTGTCCAGATGAGGTTAGAGAGGACTTCCTGAGTCTTTTAGCCGTGCTGGATCACTGGGTCTTCCATATAGACTCTCCTGAATACAGCTTAGGTGACATAAATGGCTGGATTCAAAAAAGAGTGGGTTGTAAGAAGATAGAAGTGAGCCCTCAGTATCTACTATTAAATTCTTCAGGACCATCTGCTCTCATGCTGCTGAACTGGCATCAGATAACCTCTTTCCAGGGAGAGCTGCATGTCCATTCCAGGTAAATAATTTTCTGATTATTATTATTTTCTGATTTTCTGGCTGATACCAGTAAGGCTATATTTCTGACTTCTGAGATGTATAGTTATAATTGAATGATCAGTTTAGAGATTGAAAGGAGTATTTCTTTTAAATCTTAGAATTTAAGGGTACCGCATAATAACCAAAACAACAAACAAAAAGAAAGTACATGGAGATCTAAGCCGAAAACACCTCTCTATTACCCACAAGGATCCGTCCTGTGCTATTACATTTAGTCTTTATATTCTGCTGTTCCTTATATTTTTTCTAGTTATCCAAAGCTAGATATTACAACCTGTAATATCACTGCTCAGTGCACTGAGCCACTTCGACTGGGGATTGTCGTGATGTATTAAATTTTATTTAAAAGAAAAAGAAAGCGTAGTTCTACGAGTATAAGCCTCCACTGCTCAATTGATATTAACAGATTCAAAGCTGAAATAGCTTTGAAGTTGACTAAGATGTATGTCAGAATGATATACCACTGAATATCAAAGAGATTAAGACTCTCTGGAGAGCAGAGCACTTAAAATTACAAATCCTCAAAATCTGAACTGCCAGCTGGTTGTGAATCAGCTGACAAATGACAAAAAAAAGATTTCAACAAAGATTTCAACAAACTTAACTTCTTTAAATTTATTGTGACATGAAATATGTAATAACTTGAGAAATGTCACCTTTTTTCTTTTTCTTTTTTTTGTTCACACGCAGCCAGTTACAGATGTTCCAGTTCTTGGACTCTCTTTTGGCGTACCTCCCTGAGTCCTGTTCCATCCAGCCTCTTAAAAGTGCTGGAGGTCAGGGTGCATCTAAAATGTTCGCCTTAGCACTGGAAAAAGAGCTGGTGTCTCTCAGAGAGTGTGCCTCATTACTACTCTGCGAAGAAGATGAAGAGAAGCTAAAGGAGAAGAGCTTTGGATATAAAGAAACGCCTGATGCAGGCTCTGTAGAGGGGCTCCAGAGGTGTAGAGAGATGTGCCAGAGGGACTTGGAGAGGAGCAATATGAAGTTGAGCCCCCTGGTGGATGTGGGGCAGTATCGTAGGCTAATCCAAAGCATGTCTAAAGTCCAACTTAATGGGGATTTGGCAGCACTCTTAGACATTCAGTTTTCTCCACTAATGTGCTCCAGTGGTTTTCATGGTTAAAAAGCCCATCTCTAAGTAGCACTTTATTTCTTTATTGTGTCTGGTGTAATGACTAAAAAGATAAATTTTACCACAAATGAGAACCTAGCCCCTCTGCACAGCCTCTTTTTATTTAGACCTTTCTAGTATCTACTGAAAGCCTCAGCCCATTTCCAATGAACCATGTTGAATTCTTAAAAGGACACCTCTATAATGCTGTCCTCTGTTTAATTTATTCTTCTGTTTATGTCCTTTTAGACTAATGTGTTCAAAAATGCCCTTTTATATCTGTTGCTGCCTGCAGCCACATGCTAGACAGAGATCACTTTCATCCAGGAGTCAGAAAGAAACTTTGCGTTATGAATAAAGACACCACATGATGTTTTTGCGATGCTTTATGCTTCTCCTCACTGGTTCTCCTCACATAGTTGACTGAAAGCTTTTAGTGGTACTTTCCCCTCGTGGTTCAGCTATTTTTGATGCGTAAGGATGTAAAGAAAAAGAAGCCCTTGGAAGATGTTTCTGTTGTGATGCTGCACAGCCTGTCAGTGCTGTAGTTACGATGCCATTCATCCAAGTAAACATCAAATCGTACTTAAAACGGCCTCTGCTTTGCTCGATACTCAAGGTTTGTGACAGCTTGACTAGTAGCATTGGCTAAAAGGGAGGGCAAGAGGTTATTTCCTCCCAGTGGAATTTAATTTAGTTTGTTCTGGGAGCTACTCCATCTGTATTTAGTACTTTTTTTTACACCTTTATTTTCTCTGCTTCACTGCGTTAAATGCCTCCACAGGATTCATTGTCACAGAATGGGAAAATAATTACTTAAAGTGGACCTATTGTGTACATTTTCATATTTTATTTCTTGGAAACTACCAGAAGAGATTGGCATGATTTACAGTTCACAATAATGCTTGTTTGTCGTATACTGGAGCTTTCTGTATAAGGCAACTCTCCCCTTCAAGCCATTATGTGATCTTGTGCTTTAAATTATAATATTAAGGACTTCCCTCTTTTTTTAAACATGATACAGTTTAGCTTTTAGCATTTAGCTTTTTAAAAAAGGTTTAACCACTGTAAGCACAGTATACAGAAAAAAGTATCACATTTAAAAGATTCAGATTACGAGGGATTCCTTATGTCCTACCATTTGATGGTAAGACTGCTGTGAGTTAATAAAATGTTACAGAGGCGGGAAATCTTTTATTTTGTTATTTTATTGTACAAAAAATACTTCAACTTAGCCCAATTTCAGCTGCTATGCAGGCTGATCATGCACACAGACACATCGTCTCTTACATGCAGAAAGGAAGCCCATCCCCTTTTGTCTGTGATATAAACACCTCTGTCACTTCTAGCCCCAAAGAAAGACTTTGAGTCCTCTACAGTAAATAACACCAGTAAATGGCTGGAGGGAAACAGATCCACATGTGGAAAGGAAAATTGTATCGGTATTCCCTTAGAGGCCCGCGTGCTGCCACACAAATATAAAACATGGTTTGTCGTCCCATTATTTCTTGTTAAATTCTATTTACTGTGAGTGGTACGGGACCTCTGCAGGGTTTCCTCACCTTAATCAGAACATTTTCTGCCATTATCAAACTTATCAGGTAAGGAGAAAACAAAATGTTTGCGACACATCTTGAGGCAATTTGCAGACAAATTGATGATGAACAGATTCCTGCATTATCCGAGACATGTGCCAACGCCTCCCACCTACAGAGATTTTAGCACGGAAGCCAATTTCTATCAAAATAAATTAAAATTCACCTTTTTCTTTCTTTTTTTTGAAAATTACTTGGAATTGAAATGTCTGAAACAAATAATTTTGTTATCTAATTAGGAAAATGTTCATGTTTGATTCCATATCTTATCTTTGTAATCCTATTTAAATGTTTTACTCTCTGTACAGAAAGTCAGCACATTTTTTTTTTAGATATTAATTTTGAAAGTATTTTTGTGGGCAACAATAGACAATAATATAAACCTACCGTTGCACTGCAAAGCATTATTAAGCTCAGGTGAGTATATATCTACCACAACTATATGTTTCAAATGAGGGTACCCCATTTGTTTATATCTGAATTACAGCTGACGCCATCCCCATGATGAATGATGCTTTTAACCATGCTTATACTGGCGCTCTGAGACGAAGGCACTGATTTGGTGTTTCCAGGCGACTTATTGATCCGGGGTCACCTCCGGCCTTTTTCTCTCGTAGATTCTGGAACTCACTTGACCAGCCAAACGGTATGGAAGGGCATTGATTATCTACAACATAATGCATTATGCACACACACACACACACACACACAGGCCGTATCATTTTGTATGCAGTGAGCTCCCATGTGAGATAGCGCTCAATTTCAAAGAGGGAGAATTTTAATGAGTAAGCAACATTTACATTTATTGTTTCCATATTTAAAATATTTAACCTAGAAACAGTCTCTTTTTTGGGGAACATTTCACCACAGATAATGTACATAATTATAGATTTCTAAATCCAGTTACAGTTAACAGTATTTGTTGAGGTTGCACCTCAACACTTGCATACAAATTGCTGACGTAGCAGCCTATTGTTGTTAAGCCCTTAGGCCTAATATTACAGGCTTTATAGGGTTTTTCATGTTTTAGAATGGTCTATTAGGGGTGACTATCTTGGACAGTTTACAGTAATAAAACCAATTTAAAAAACAAATGTCACAATGCTGTAGATTTTCCTTTTGTTTTCTTTCTTATGTCTATTTCTGCATAAAAACATTAAATGCTGCTAGAGAGAAGAGTAATAATGAAATAATGAATTTATATCATGGGAGCATCATTTGGCCATTTTTTGTTAGCCTTTGTTCAATACAATGTTTCCCTAAGATAAGCAGTTGAAAGGAACATGGTTGCATTTAATTTCATAACCACATTCCTTTTAAATGCAATTTTGCATTTAAAATAGTGGACACCGCATATGTAACAAAGTCTTCTCAAAAACCCCATTTTGTGGTTTGAGTGTAATCTGAGCATCATGTAAGCATAATCCTCTGAAGAAACCCTGAAACTCATTCCTCCTTACCAGAATATAGTATAAACTGTGTTTTTGATTTAATGCAGTATTTATATCCAGGCTTAAGAGGCGCCATTGGTGAAACCAGGCACAAGTGTTCTTAAGTTCATTAATTTCCTGTTTGCCACTAAGTGGCCCTATCAACACCGGTGCAGTTACTATGGCAACCTTCATTTCTTGCCTCTCTCAGACCTCACAAATCAGCCTCAGTAAACCTTGCAGATGATGGAAAGTTGTTTTCCTCTTCTAAATTATAAGCTGCAACTAATTTTCCTTTCATAAATCGTTCTACTGAACTTGATCGCACGAGGGCTGTTTCATCCTTGCATATTTAAGCAGCAGTAACACTGGGCAGTGGTGTAGAGCTCTGGCAGTGAAATGGATGGTGTTTCCAAGTGCGGATTAGTATCGCTGATTAGTTTATAATCCCTATGTTTTAAGCACTAAAAAGCAGTTGGATGATTCATGTGACCTTCTCAATAAAACCAACACAGCCCATATATTCCTCAGTAAATAAAAACAGGGTTGAATGGATGCTAGCGTTACCAACAGTCTGGTAATGACTTAACATTATTAGGCACCTAATATATAAGTATGCTCTTGTGAAAAAGAGTGTGCACAGATTTTTAGTTGTAAAGTTTTATATAACAGAGCATAATTTTTTAGAATTCAACATCAAATGAATAACAACATGTCATTATTAACCATTTCATGCATGAATTATCAAAACCTCAATTTTTATTGATCTTTAGGCATGAAAAACAGATGAAGTTAAAAAATATTTTTTTCATGCCTAAAGATGAATAAATAGAAAAAAAAAATCC
>VUQR01001398.1:57203-83400 GCA_015108515.1 Hemichromis elongatus
AAATAATAGCACAGTTCATCTGAGGTTGTGTTTGGATCATTTTAAGCCTGGGAAATACAAGACAGTTGTGTTTTGGTTTTTTTTTCGTTTTTTTTGTCCTAATAAACAAAACCATCACGACTGTATATCCATCTGTACATAACGAAATAGGGTAGTGGTTGCATTTGTTTGAGCACAAATGCAGTAACAACAGGTGTAAACCATCTAAGAGACATATTTGTTTGTATACAATAAATACATTTAGGTATATAATACACTTGCTGTTTTGGGCCTCTGGAGCCATGCCAGTATTTTCCCTTCAGCTAGTAGGCGCGCACCAGCTGATGGAATCTCTGTACTACAGTGTGAAGTCCATTATCATGCATTAATGGAAACCTACTGTCAGATCATATCTACGTCACCTCAGGCCACCCAGTGATCCGTGCCATGTGTCATCACCCTGACTTATCAGCTTGGCAACGAGAAGTGGCAGTGTTTTTCAATTTCTTTGATCTGCAACTGAGTGCAAAAAAGTATATTTATGTGTTTGTGCTGTTTTTTTGCTTTTTGCTTCTTCTTTTTTTTTTTAAAAAGACATCCATCTTTTCTTATTGTAGAGGAAAGCAATGCAGACTATAATCTCATCAACAAATGGATACACATGTCAGTTCAGAACTGGTCTTTATAAATGACAGGAGGCGCAGAAATAAAGTAAATATGGTGCACAGTCAATTTTATTGATGTACATACCAATAAATAACCTTTTTTCATGAATAGCATTCAAGAAAAGAGTTCGTCACCACAGTATATAAGGAGTGCAAGGGTCATTAGCTGCTTTGTACCATTACTGTTATGCAGATCTGTCCTTCACTTTTCAGTCCATCTACAAACAAATATCATCAGCCAGCAACAAACAAGTGAAGGGAAACAGTCCACAGCGGAAGTATACAGAAAGATATTATTTTATAACAAACATAAACTTTTCCCTTTACAATAAATACTTTATTAGACTAAATCTACAAAAACATAGCTCAAATTCTAGAACTATACCTTACATACCTGGGGGTATTAACCCTGAAATTTAAAATAATTCACGTGAATACGGGCGTGTGATAACATTAAGCAACATAGTGCAGGTTCACAGTTTGTGGGCTTACCTATACACTTGCTCAAAATAAGCCATTATACCTTTCTCATGTGAAATATATGATATTTTGATCAATAAACTGCACGAGAATGAAAAGCAAAGTTAAAGACATCAACAAAACGGTGACATCATTTCTGAATATTCATAAATCACTTAGAGAAAAAGGAAACATTGTTAAATACCTTTGGATGTCTGGCCAGTGGTAGAAAAGCTCAAAAGCTGCGTTCAGCTGTAAAAGACCACCCCACAAGGGGAGATGCTTGAGAAAACAGAAGCGTAGCACTTTATCCGACCAAATCGTTGACATCTAAGGCCTCAGGATTTAGTAAAAATGCAGAACCCAATTCCTGATTCCAGATTTTCATCTGACTTATTCATACCCATGCCTGAGACATTTACTGCTGCTTAGCTTAGCGCTCTGCTCATATAGTTCGAAACAGTGGTTCTCAAAGTAAAGCCAAGGGATCCACAAGGGCAAAATTATGAGCTAAAGACAGACAGATTGTTTTCTATCATTTAAAAGGGATTGGAATCATTTGCAGCTATAATATGGGTACACCCTGTGATATATTTGGGCCAATAGAAAGTCTGGCATGATTGTGACAGATGATATCAATCTTGTGTGAAACAACTTACAATGCTTTGAAAAAGTCCACTTTCTAAATTCTTACTCCTTATTTATTAATTTATTTGCATATTTGTCACACTTAAATATTTCAGATCATCAAACAAATGTTAGTATTAGAAAAAAGTAACCTGAGCAAATACAACATTTCATTTTTAAATTAGTATTTCATTCGTTAAGGGATAAAATCTCCCCAAATGTATTTGTCCCTGTGTGAAAAGGTAGTAGTCCCCCTTGTTAAATCGTGAATCAACTGTGATTAACCATATAGTTTTGGTAAGCAGAGCTCTGTTTAATTGGCTACACTCAGGCCTGATTACTGTCAGACCTGCAGAATCAATAAATCCCATAAACAGAGCCTGTCTGACCAGGTGAAGCTGGCTAGAAGATTTTAAAAAGCAACACATCATGCCACAATATAAAGAAACTTAAGAACAGATAAGAAACAAAGTCAGTTTTTTTGTGTTACATATTGGCATAAAACTAACACAGCATTTCAAAATAAAAGCATTATCCCATCAATCAAACATGGAGGTGGTAGTGTCATGGTCTGAGGCTCCTTTGCTGTTTCAGGATCTGGATGACTTATCGTAATTAATGGAGCCATGAATTCTGCACTCTACCAGAAAATCCTGAAAGAGAATGTCCAGCCATCATTTTCAGCCCTGAACACTTGAATTATCCATCAGAACCAGGAAGTTCACCCCTGAATGGCTCAAATAATTATCTCAAACTCTTGGCCTTCAGTTCTCACTGTCAAGGCTGGCACAACCAGTCATCAGGTTTTGGCAGTAGTCACAAAGATTTGAGTTACTGTAACTCCTTAATAATTGAAATCATCAATTAAAAAATACATTGTGTATTTATCTATATTGTCTTTATCTAATAATACAATTGATCTGAAACATGTAAGTGTGACAACTATGCAAAAAAATGAGTAGCAGATAAACATTAAGGAACTGAGTTATTTAGCATCATCCATTGAGTCTAACACCAGATCAGCTTTAAAGGTCTCTGGCTCCAAAAGGTATGTTATGCTATGTGAGAGCTATGTTTTGTATTAAATAGGGTGGAAGTTCTATGACAGAAGTACATTATAAAACAGCTTAACGCTACCTCGGTAAGAAAATTTGCAAAACGTCTTGAGGGCTTGACTGAGCTACCTTAGAGTTACGGATTCGTGGAATGTTCCTCTGTTTCTTGGTTGTAGACCTCAAGGCTGAATCAATTCAAAATAATTTTGGTCCATTTTCTACAGCATGTTAGTGAGTCTTGAGCTAAGACCTTTTCCTTATATTCTTCAGAAAATATTTTGCAGCAGTACAAGAACAAATAAAGCATCTGTGTCTGAACAACTGTTCACATTATCAAATCATGAACATTACTGTACGATTCATAAATATTGTACGTTATCCCTGAAAGAACACCACCATTACCACAATGGTGCCTCTCAATGCACAGTTTCCCCTCTCATCTCCCTGTGCTTTCTAAGCATTTCTCAATCTGAGAAATGTAAAATATGTTCTCAGCCGACGGCAAAGTCTCTACTTTTGATGGATGTCCTCATGCCGGATGATCTTGTAGGTAACCCAGTAGAAGACATTGAAGATGAGGAAAGCCAGAGGAAAGGCGGCCCGTGAGATTGTGTCGATCCTCTTGGCTCTGTCTACAAACTTTTTCCTCATGGTGTCTATGTCCTTTGAGGCTGATTGTTGAGGGTTGGGAGCTGGAACAGCATTTTTAACAGCTGAGCCATCCTTTGTTGGCAGGCATTGGCTCATGTTGTAGCCGGCAAAATTAAAGCGGCCTTCACGGAGATCTTCATCCTGAAAAGTCACATGCACATGTGGATAAGTTTGCTACACCTTTTCAAAAGCCTGCAGCTCAGATGTTAGGCTTTACTTTATGGTGACTGAAGGTTTTTCAAGAAACTCACATGAATATGAACATTAATCATGAGATATTGCACTTTCAAATTAATTTAAAATAAATTCCCAAGATAACCTGATGCACCATGGCGGAAAAAAAAAAAACATTTACAAAGATTGCTTCGGGAGATGAATCTTAATTCACCCATCCATCCATTTATTTTCTTCTGTTTATTCAATTCAGGGTCACAGGGGGGTGAATCTTAATTCAGACAAACAGTAATAAAGGTGCATGTGTTCAGCACCCCTAGAGCTAATCAGAAGTCAGCAGATTTGCAGGTACTGGGATATAAAACAAGACGATTATCATTCTGTTGTATTCTGTTATTCTGGAGGAACTATTGCAGTTCCTCCTGGGTTGCACATGAGATTTCTTCCTTTTCTACATTTAATAGATTGTTATCCAAATCAACAGCCAAAGGATGGTAATTACCACATGCCTGTAGTTATAATATGTGCTTTTTGTGATGTAAAACTAAAGATCTTTGGACAAAGTTATGTAGAAATCCATCCAACAGACGCTGAAACATTTCATTGAAAATCGCAAAGGCCAGTGTCACAGTCGCCAAAGTCAACACTGTGATGACCTACATAGACTGAACAATCATTTCCCCTTTTCTTTTGAAGTTTTTTCCCTTTTTTGTAATGCAGTCCAAGATTGCACCGGTGTTTTATTGAGTGACTTTGTATGACCTCATGCCTCCTGTCTGTACCCGATCCCCATGAGTGTTAAATCCCTTGAGTTTGGCTGATTTTTTTTTTTTCCAAATGAGCCTACCGCCTGCCCCCTTTCTAGTGGACAGTCTCCTTGTATATGACCTCTACTTTGTGCATTAAAACAAGGTTTATGGACTTTTATCCTGAGCTCTGTCTGATTCCTGCATCTGCCCTTGGTTCACATACGTCATATTTAGGATGGATCTTTCTAGTCTCATGAGTTTAAATCAAATTCTAAACTAATTCACTATGTATATTTTGAAATATGAGTGAACATTTTGACTATTAGCATCTTAAACAATAAAAGGGTGTGACACCCTAGACACCTGATCTACTCTGATTCTGAACAATACAAATGTTTTACAAAATTTAAGCCAATCCATTCAATAGTTAATGAGATATTTTGTTTCAGACCAAAGAGGTATTATTGATGCACATCCCCACAAACCCACTTCTTCATCTTCCTGTTCTTATTTTGGTTTCTTCCTTTAGGGGTTGCCATAGCAGATCATTTGCCTTCATCTCCTTATATCACTGGCACCTCTCACACCAGCCCTCTGCATGTCCCCCTTCACTACATCCATCAGCTTTCCCTGTGGTCATCATTTTTTCCTCCTGCTTGGCAGCCTTAGATTCAACACCCTTTGCCCAATATATCCACTATCTCTCCTCTGCCCAAGTCAAAACCATCTTCAATATGGTAATCAGCATGTTTGATTTGGCAAAGGTCTTTACTAACACAACGCTTCCTATTTATCCCAGGTTGGGAATGGCACTAGGAGTTCAGTGGGTTGTGGGCCCCACCTGTCACTGGGTTCACAGAGACATGCTGCTGAGGTGGCTAAAAAGTTTGAAGTGCATAGAGCAACCTTGTGAAGACTTCGAAAGCCTACCTTGTGATTCCTTCTTTGTCTTCGCCGCAGGCGAAGGAACTCTTTCTGTTGCCTGGAGACAAAATTAACCCCAGCATATTCGAGCAATGCAGCAAATACAAAGAGCAGACACACAGCCATCCAGATATCAATGGCTTTCACATAGGAGACCTGGGAGAGAAAACAGAGGTTTTTTGTTAGATCCTTCAAGCTGACAGCATTGGCTAACAGTTAAAGTACAGTATGAATGCAGCCTTTAGCTGATTAATTTTTGTATTTCACTTTTATTAATATTAAACTTGAGTCCTATGTGTTGTCATATCCTCCAGTTATTCCACAGCCACTTTCTGTGTTTTTCCCTTTTATTTTGCTCTTTCGGTTAATTGTGACCTCTAAATAGCTGTAATTACAGATAATGTTTGCTAACAAGTGTGTCAGAGCTGCCAGCAGTGTCAGTGATTGCATGGCTTTAACAGTAGGAAATAATTACTGTCTCAAACGCTAAAAAAAAAAAAAGACAGAACTGTAGCATTACTGTGTACCTGTAGTTCACTGACTTTGATCTGGTTCTTTTGAGAAAGCGAAGATGAGGCTGAAACCTTTTTCTGCTCATCAGTGTGACCCTGTCCTTTCATGACATCTGATTAGCATGTGGAGAAACATCTCTGGTTCTAGAGGGCACTTAAGGCATATCGAATTGTTGTCCGTGTACTGAGGCTGTCAAAGGCTTGCCTTTAAATATTTATCAGCATACGTGGCTTTCATATGAGAATCTCTGACGAGGCAAAGGCCTTTAGTGCTCATGTCCAGACTGATGTGTGACTGATCATCATCTGACTCGTGTTTTTTCTGCAGTACCTTTAACAATTTATACCAATCCTAGAAATGACCACAGTTTTTGACAAAAATGTTAAATAATGTGAACTGTAGAGATCAGTCCCAGCTTGCTTCTATAATAACACAGAAATACAGTATATTATCTTCTGATGTATTACAGTGGCTTTCACAACAGCTCTGAGCTGTAGTTTAAACGGTCCACTGTGAAGACGCTTTGATTTACTTTGTTTGTTCTCTCAATTGGTTCAGTGTTTATTTTTGAGTTATATATCCATCCTCTGTGTGAAATGTTGATGCCTGAGTCTCACACTAAAGGAGCACCACCCATTTTAAGCTCATTGCACTGACTGCCTAAAGAAGAAATAGTAAAATCTGTTTGATCCATTGGTTGCTTTTGTTTCAAGGTACAGCTGGGATTCTAGGCCCCTACAGCTACATTAAAACTGCAGGGAATTACTATCCTTTTAATAAACTATGAATGCTTTCTAGCAGTGTCAGACAGAATTACAATTACAGTTATGGTGATAAAATCTGTTTTTTCCTTTATTGCTTTGATTAAAATTAAAAACATTTACGATAACAATTCAAGCTATATAATTACATAATAGATCTAAAATTACAAAAAATGTAATAACGCAGAGGTGGATTTATACCTTCGATCAGTCTTAAATAACAACCTTCGATATCTAATATTTAAACCATTATTTGACTTCATTGACTGCATTGTCCATCCTCCACTCCCCTCGCTGAGTGGCTAAGGCCTGTCCAGGCTGTCAGAGAGTCAGAGGCAGGGTAAACCTGGACGGATCTGCAGTCTATCACAGGGCTCACCCAGAGAGACATACATCCAATTAACTTAACAAGCATGTCTTTGGACTGTGGGAAGAAGTCGGAGCACCTGGAGACAATCTCGCCAGCAGACGTATATATTTAATTTGCTCATCCATAACAAACTTTCACTTTTAAAAGAAATATTAATCTTTTAGGGTATTTCCTGTGTACTCTCTGTTCTGGCTTTAGAAAGTCGACCATGATCAGGTGAATTGTACAAATTACTATAAGCACCATAGACTTTCATCTGTGAGAACATGATTCATTGAGAGCCAAAAATCAGTATGAGAAATATCTAACAAAACCTAGGGCTCAAGCTTCATATGTTTTTGTCACATACGAGGCTTGTGCTTGTCATACAGCTGGAAGAAAACAAACAAAGGTTTTACCTTTGGAAGAGAAGCCCTGGACCCAGAGCTTTGGGTGGTCATGGTAAGCACAGTGGTGATTCCCAGCGCCACTCTGGCTGGAGCAGCATCCATATTAATCCAAAAAGACACCCATGAGAGGATGACAATGAGGAGAGAAGGAATGTACATCTGGATCAGGTAGTAGCCCATTTGGCGCTCCAGGTGGAATTTAACTTCAATACAGGTAAATTTCCCTGTTCACCAACAAGAAAACATATCAACAAATGCAATTCAGCCATCAACCTGGGAGAAAGCTGTTTGAAACATGGACATAAATGCATAAATGCTGACCGGTGTTGTAGTGTTTGGTACAGTAGCCCAACTCCTTCTCATCCCTCATGATGAACTGAGGCAGGGTGAGTCCCTCCGACACCTGCACTGCACCGTTCTCCAGCCACTCAAACACCAAGTCATTCATGGTGTATCCAACTAGAGGCCGAAAAGAAATGATGAATTTAGTAAGTAGATTCTCACTTTAGAGACTGTAGAAAAAATTTTAAAAAATGTAAAAATCAGCACTTACAACTTTCCAGTTGCATCGTACAAGTTTGGACATCCATTGGAAAGTTCTTCAGATCCATCGGGCACGATAGAATGAGTGTCAACCTGTAATGTGACACAAGGTCACAATGCAAAATGCAACACACAGCAATGTTATTTGATTTGAAAGGAGGCTTATTAACACTCAAACTAGTGAGTCGACATGAGTATTGGAAAAAAATCTTGAAAAATCAGATTACAGTTGGTAATCTTTTTTTTTTTTTAGTTGTATCAGGTATTGGCTGCTCTTTTCTCGTGTGTCATAACCTCCAACATATCATGTAGGATACCCTTCAGCAGGTTCCTATTACACTTTCATTACTGCAACTTATTGTTTCTGTGATGCATTGTGGTCCACAGTCTGCCCACTCTGTCATTTCTCTCATGAATGGAGACTGCAGCTAACCACCTTTCATTTTTCTTCTTGGCCCGCGATACCTTTACACCTGAGCACCACTCAGAGTTGAGCCGCTTTCTAAATGGACTCAGAATTGATCTGCTTTGTATCGCATCGCTGCAGAGAAAATTGGATGTTGCATGTGGCTTTTATATCATAATAAAATACAGCACATTTTACATGGGTTTTTTTTTGCCTTTACTTCTGGTGGTATGCATCCTAAGTTTTCGAACATCTTTTCATATTTAATAGAAGGCCAGCATAGAGAAAAATACCCCTTTCTTTTTCAGCTCTAAGTTTGAGCTTTACTTTAGATTCTCACCAGCGCCCCTGAGATTTACTTGTCCTCTTGCAGTCATATTGCACATGGGAATGTGGCACAGATCAGAAAATTATACAGTTTCAAAGAAATTATCACGATGAGATAAAAATCTGTTTCAAATTGCATGCTGCAGATTGACAGTCTTTGATGTTTAAGAGAAAGTGTTAGAAAGGCGGTTAAGTGAACATGTCCTGCGGTAATCTATGCATTCAGCAGAGATTTCTGCTTCAGCTACACTTATATAAAACTCTGTAAAGTGCAAGAGAAACTAAAAGTTTTTTATTGCTGTTGCCTAATCTACCAGTTATTTTCTCATTCTGTTGCTTTAGAGAACATTGTTGGTGGAAAAAATGTCCAGAAACTAAAATACCTTATTTTGTCTTAATATCACAAAAATAACTGATGCTTAAAACAGCTTCAAATAATGATGCTCTAGTGCAGTTCTTCAGTCTTTAAAAGCCTGTTAAGTACTTCACCTGATGCTGTAGAGGACAGTCCCATCCTTGAAGATCCTCAGCAGCTTGTTGTCTGTGGTGACATCATGGAAGTTGGCTCCTTTCTCGTTGGCGAAGAAGAGGTCAGGCTTCCATATGGAGTCCAGCATAGAAGGGTCCAGGTCAAGGGAGGAATCTGGGTATTTACTGTACGCCAGCCGAGGGTCATTCCACTTCTGCCTCAGGAAGATGTTCACTCTGTAATCCTGTGGAGACGACAAGCGGCTTTGCATATTTTGCTGCGCAGCAATTCGGGCTATGAGGATGCATGCTGATGGAGGAATGTCAATCACTGGTATCAGTTTTTAATATTACATAACCTTCTTTTTGACAAGGTAAATACAGGAAATTTTGTATTTACTTTTCTAATACACAAATCATAAATGAAATGCATCTATAGACCAGACAGTTATGAGTGTCTTTGGTGCTTCCGGTGTGTTTTGATGATCTTTTTTTTTACTTTTATTGCAATGTAGAAGAATCGAAATTAATCCCGTATCATCAGTAATAAAGGAAAATGAGTGAAAAATGTGCTCCAATGAACATTTTACAAAATTTTTTTAGCAATTCAGTTATACCATCACAATTAATCTTAATTATCATACATGTATTTTCATGAAAACTTTCATGACTACGTTTTGTCACAAGCTGCATTCACAAGCAACTGACCTCACCATAACTTTTCTTATTCAAAATTATGCAAGACAAGCTAAATGATGTGTTTATCAGATGCAGAGCCCGAAGAGGAGAAATCTGACAGCACAGTTAGCAGTAGACTGAGCGTCACAAAGCTCAATGTAATTGATATGTCATGATGATGAGAAGCCCTTATGTTGTTTGACATTTTATCAGCATATTGGCGGTTCCAAATATCTGCATGCCTGTCTTAATACTGCGTAATTCCCTGGCAATCTTACATGTTCCACCTCCTGCGCAAATTAACATTTTCCATTTAGGATCTAAGTAGTTATTATCACTCATTACGAATTCTTTGATCATGATTAGTTTCAGTGCAGCCCTGCAGGTTTTATATTTTTACCCTACAGGGGCTGGATGCCTTCACACCTCATGTATTGCACACCAGTTTGTTTGAAAGCCCCAGCCCCCCACTGTCAATTATTGGCTCTGCTTAAGTGACTTGTCAGGATTTGTTGTATGAAATAGTAAAATCAGACTCATGGGAGCAGAAACCAATATTTGACTGGATAGCCCGCCAATAAACTTCTTGATGACAAAGAACTAAATCTTCTTTAATGAATAGGAAGACATGGCATGGGAGGATGTTTTATAAAAGGTCAGCAAGGCTAAGTAAAAACGGGATGATTCAGTCGTAACTCCATAGGAGAGGTCAGGGCTTTAAAACATGTCCAAATACAACACTCAACTCACCATTGTAGTTTCTGCTATAGAACCAAAGCTGTTGATAAATATGTTGCAGGTAACATTAACTGGTGGACCTGCAGGTTGAGGAATAGATAACATATTGACACATTGTACAGGACAAAAATCAACCAAATACCAGAGGAACTCACCATAGTTGTCTCTGTGACAGAGCCGAAACTGTTGATAAAAATATTGCATGTAACGTTTACAGGGGGACCTGTGAAATGGAATGACAATGACATGACAGGAAAAAGCCTTAAACCATACGTATCATCAAGGATGATTAGGTTTCAGGTGGGGAAGATATTTTGGCTTGAAAACGTAAAATATGCATTCACAAAGTAAGCGGTGTTTTGAACTTTTGTTTTTGAGGGAGCATCGGGGCAGGAAAAATCTATTAATTAGTAAAGGCACCGCTGTGTCAGCTTAATGTTATAATGATACAGTGATGTCTTGTAGGGTAATATAGGCAATCTTTCAAGGTTGGCGTGCGTAAACACATTTTTCTTGTGTTTACACATCAAGAGGAGACATGCACATGCGGATAGGAGCATGCACACAAACACAAAAACACCTTTGGCTGAATAATCAATTAGAAATCCCCACAAAATGTAATGTTAAGTACTCTAATAACTAAAAGTTGCTTCAGTATAAACAAAACCGCATAATAACTGGTTTGGGTTTGGGTGATGAAACTGGGATTGTCACTGATGTTTCCTTTCGTTTGAACTAAACAATTTATAATCAACTATAAAAGTCATCTACACAGTATTTTTTTTTTTTTTAAGTAAAAACACCCTCTGGTTGCAGTTCTACAAAAATCTTTTCTTTTTTGTATCAAATCTGAGCGTTTTCTCTCCAACACTGTGAGTAAGAAGTGCCCAGCATGCTTTGATGAATAGTGTCATCTTTTTCTGTGTAGAAGAGGCTGAGCTGAAATCTCTTTGCGAGGCTTGGCAGGTTATGTGCCATTTAAAGTCAAAGCAAATCTTTTTTCGCTCTCTCTCTCTCTCTTTCTCTCTCTCTCCCTCTTTCTCTCTGATAAGTGGAGCTGTAAGCCCTTCCTAGTGCCCTTCCCCTGTGTTTTCTTCATCAATATTGCATGGAGCTTGGTATTAATATTTGCCTCAGTTTGTCGTTAGCTTGCTACACTTAACAGTAGAAGCAGAAAAATACGGCAGTACCTGCTGCTGACGACAAAACTCACGCAAAGGAAATCTAGGGCAACCTTCAGAAAATGAGTTCAACACTCTTCAAAGTGTGACTAGCAGGTTCAGAAGCAAAATCATCTATTTACGATGAAGTTAGCTCATGCAAATGTGTTGTGTGTGCCTGTGTGCGTGCGCGCGCGCGCGTGTGTGTCTGCCATCAGAATAAAGAATAACCAGAAACATAAAATCAAGCTGTTTTTTTTTTATTTTTATTTGGGAAGGCTAGAAGTGATGCATCATCCCTCGGCAAAAAAAAAAAAAAAAGCCAGCTGGTATTAAGCAGGCTATCTTCCTCTTATCTTAAGTCCATCTCAGCAAAAAATATTTTCTCTTTTCCTCAAATGGGTAGGAAAGATCTGGGCCATGTGTCTCTGAGTCTGATTAGCTCCTGTGCTGTACTGTCTGCTTCAGCTACCCAACAAGTCCCAGTCCACCTGACCCAGCCTGGAGTGGGCCTGAACCCCGCTGGGCTAGCCTCTTCTCACTCAGCTCTGTTCCAGTGCTGTGATTCTGGGTCTGTCCTCAGCATCACAGCAGCGACAACAGCAGAGGAAGTCAGTAGCCTGCAGCCTTGCCACGGGGGCACCATCCATCATTTGGCCTGTCATGGTGGCATCCTTGTCTACTGCCAAAACCAATCTCTTTCTTTGTAACGGAGATATTTACAAGCCTCTATTTTTTCCCTAGTTTTAAATGATGTTACCCTGATGGGGATTCTGCGTGACACATTTCCAGGAAATGAAAACATGCACGCGATGTTATAATGAGGAATTAATTTGTGGTTTCATTCAAGCCGGAACAATAATGTTACTGATGACTGAAGTGATTGTGTGTTCTGAGTCATTTGAGTGAATCATATAAGTAAAGATGCCCAACTTTGCTGTGTTTCTAGCAATTTGTGGCGCGTGTGGATATTAAGTTAAAACATAAGGATCGTGACAAACAAACCTTTAAAATTCGGTCTTATTCGCGCATCATACCCAGACGTGCGACCCATGAGTGAGTCTAGAAAGTCTGATGGAGACAGGTTGGAGGATGATCTGGAATCGTGCTCCTTGGCGTCCACAACTCTGGAACGCACACATGGTGAGAAAAAATACTGGATCACACACAAGTCAGAGCTCAGAATCGGGAGTTAAACCGTATCTTTCCCCCAGCAGCTGCCTCGCAGTGACTGGCACGCACAGCGAAACCAGAAAAAATGCGTTAATGCGCACAAACGTATCGGATGGGATTTCGACGTCGTGGGCTTCTCCTCTAAGAAAGGATTATTCTGTTGATAAAGATTCACACACAGATACCACACCACCCTGAAGCCATGTTTTAACGCAATGTTGAGTTGCTACAGGGGAACGGAAAATACCATCACACGCGTAAACGTCTCTGTCACCATTTAAGTACAAACCAGATTTCCTAATACGAATATTATTTGTAATAATTATATTTTAGTTAGAGAATAATCACGACAAAACAATCGATGATTAAAATCTTAATCAAGAAAGAGTTTTGAAAATAAAAGCACATCACATTTATTATCAACTTTGTTCAGAAATGTCTTCACTATCGCTGCTTTCATGTCGTTTTATTAACTAACACATCGAAAACTTCTAACATCTAATTTTCCAAACTTTACTTGAAAGAGACAAAGTGTTTCACGGATATGGAATCAAATGTGTTTCATAATTAGATTCGCTTACCTGAAGTTGTTTGTCTCCATCAGATATGTGAATAAAGCTGCTAAAACCTTAATGAAGGAGCGATTCATTCCTGGTGGTTTCCCCATGTGCTCACTTTTCTATTTCTTCCATATGTTTACATTAGTCAAACACATAATCCAGATAGGGACCCCGCTTTTTTCCGGACTAAGTCGTGGGCGTTTGGGTCTTCTTTTGTCACAGAAATATACAGGAGACATTCCTCAACGCAGTTTCATGAAACTCCCGAAAACAGATTTGTCGAAGCGTAGGTGTGAAGAAACATCAGTCCAGTGTCCAAACGTCGAGAAGGTGAAACTCCAAGACGCATCAGCTGGAAGCTCTCCTCCGGTGGCGTTGGCTTAGATGTAAGAGCGGGCTTTGAGGAGAACAGCCCGTTGGCTTGCGTTGTTACTCATGAAGTGAGATCTTCCTCAGGTGGGGGGAACGTCAAGGAATGAGAGAGGAACGCCTTTTTCTCATTTCAGCACTTGGACAGCTCCCGTTTGAGTTACGCGCAAGCGCAAGGCTTAAAAGTGGCGGACGTGAGTTGGTTTTCAATAAGTCAAATAAACGAGGAAGGTAATCACTTGAAAGACACTCAGACATTGTCTCCATTGTCTTTAAATGACGACGCTTTTAAATAATAGCATTTACCTCAGGAGATTGGCTTAATGGGGGAACTCTGGGAGCGCGCAGCTGCGCGTAAGGATCAACTGGTTTTTAGAACATTTTTTGTGTTTTTTAGAGATGAACGGTGGTGTGGGTTTCTAGTTAAAACGACATCTACTTAGAATGTGATTTATTACAAAGCAGCTCTATTCTTGAGGGCTGTCATTAAATCGTATTACATACTGTGGGTGTATAACATAAAACTGACTGTGTGACTCTCACTCTGTTCCTGTCTATATATGTGCATTTCTTTTTTTGTTCTCACCCAAATGTGTTTAGAGCAACCTACATCCTCACAGATATCAAGAGTGTAAACAAAGGCGGACGCACCAGTGAGATGCTGCTGAGAGAGTATTTGGTACCCTGGTTGCCCTGGAAACAGATTTCCAAGGCACATCATTGGAAATGCTGAAAGGTTGGCCTCCCAGAGCGAGACCGAAGAGCGCTGACTGACAAACACAGACGGAGACAGCAGGAAATAAAGGCTACTACAGGGTGGCTGTAGCCTGAGGGTGGAGGAACTGAGGTCTAGAAGGCCGCCACACAGATTTGGGTGATAATTGTTCAATATATATGTATATAAGCTGCTGGTGATGATGTAGGGAGTGGATAGGGACCTGGCAATTTGAGGATGTGAGTGGGCTGTAAGGCTTTATGGACCACAGGCATGAATGACTCATTCCACATGAACGCACAGGCATGTGGTGAGGAGGAAGCAGCTAAACTTAGTGAGAAAAGAAAATATTTCATTCACTTCAAGCCAAGTTCAGGAGTCCTGTTGTAGGATCACTGCCAGCACATCACACGCTTATTGCACTTTAGCCTGACACTTGGCTACTAACCAATTAACAGATCATCTTAGCTCTTCTCAGGTTGAGGTCAAGCCCCCCCCAACCACTTTAATGCT
Organism: Hemichromis elongatus; assembly: GCA_015108515.1. Taxonomy (NCBI): domain Eukaryota; kingdom Metazoa; phylum Chordata; class Actinopteri; order Cichliformes; family Cichlidae; genus Hemichromis; species Hemichromis elongatus. The sequence goes on from VUQR01001398.1 coordinate 72,170, forward strand.
GTCATAAAAGTGTCACTTTGTGTCGTATGCTCAGGCTTGTTATAGTCTGAAGATTTAACATTGATGACAGAGGTCTTGTGTATGACTTGTTCTAAAGTATCATAAATACTGAATGATTGCATGAATTATTGAACAACTGGCACATGTACTGTGTTTTCATAAATAGTTTCAGTTAAAAAAAAACAAACAAAGTTTGCCTTGTCTTGTGTCAACCATTTATGTGGATAACTGCACTTGTGACCATGTCTGGTTCATTCAAAAACAACACCTTTAAAACCTGGTATATTCTCTAATGAATACATTTCTCTCTGGTAAGAGCCAAAATTCCCTTTGCACTCAAGCCCTTTACTTCCCATCTTTGAGACAGCTGCACTTGGCATGTCTGTGTAATGACACCAAACCAGAGCTTCAATTGGCCATTAGTTTCCATAAGGAAAGACTTCAGCCCAGGTGGGTCACATAATTAAAGGAGACCAAGTTAGATCTGCTTGTCACTGAGGTGAGAGAGATAGAGAGATGTGGGCCTCTCTCTGTGAATAAAACAGGACAATCCTTTAGACAAGAAATGCCTGTCAGTCTCATTTATCCAGCAGTTTTCACATAGCTATTAAAATTACAGGCTCAGGACAGGCGCTATTTTAAAGCTTCCCACCCACAACAACAAAGACTGGTTCCTGCTGCCTGTTAATCTTTGGGGAATTAGAGGTTTTACATCATCAGCTTTATTGTGATGTCCATAAGGATTTGCTGCACAATTTAGAACTATGAAATTAAATAAAAGGGCTTCAACTTCATATTCTCTCTCCTATAGCCTAAACTAATGCTTTGTTTACATTTATTATTGTCCATTAAACTATTTATTTAGGAAGAACAGGTTCTGTGTAGTCTGGGTAGGTGATCATCATTGATCTTCTTCTGTAACTGAGGACTGACTGGAGAGCTCACCTGGAAACAACAAGAAGGCTTTACACCACCCTGATGCTCATGTGCACTGGACTGAAGACAATTGGGAGCTTTGGAGTATCCATTGCCTCATCGATTCTTTGTATCTTTATCCCACTTAATGACTTTTCTGCTCTATAATTCAACTCACGGAACTGATCTTGGGGCCTAGCAGGGATACGGAGAGGCAACTTGTGGTTGGAGCTATTTTGGAGAGACAACATGCTGGAGGAAGAATGCAAAGGATTTAATGAGGGGATTCTTGAAGACAAGGAAGGATTTGAGAATTCTCTAGTGCCAAAACACCCAACACAATTATCATAAGCTCTCTCTCATAGCGAAATGAAGCTATTTTGAGGCTCCTACATTGCACACAAGAGAATGATAAACTCATTTAGATTATACAAACAGTTTGTCTGCAACGTGGTCACATCAAACAATGTTTACTCTTCTCTAGCTATAACAGCTATGAATTCATATAAATCACAAGCCAATGAAAAGCCTAAATTCTCATAAGAATGCACCTCCTTATAGGGTGTGTTATCCCTCAAGCTGAGTGAAGAGAGCAGTGGTGGTCTTCACTAAGACTCATCTGTCAATCACAGCGCTCCTTCATCAGTAGGAGAACACTGACAGCCACAGAGCCTTTCTCCATCACTGAGCACTGAAAACCCACTGATCCTCAGTCTAGACCCCCATCCATCCATCCATCCATCCTCCACAGTCACTCCATGTCTACACATTTAAAGAGATTAAGAGAAACAATAAAATGCCACAATCTTTCTACAGGATGTATACATCTTATCGAATGTTCTGCTTAGTTCGTTAAGCAAATACTTTTAAGCAACAGTGAATCCATCATGTTTTACTTAGATCTACATGTCAGGAAATCTCCCCTGAGTTCCAGTTTCTGTGCAGTCACCCGAGCATTAAACAGCTCATGTACACGTACTTTTTTCCTGGCCAATGTCTACTCCATGTTGACACAAACTCATAATTTATCTATTTCTGGCTTGTAGGCTTGTCTCGCCGAGCGTTGTCACACTGGTTGTGCTGCTGTCAAAGTGATGCAAGAATGAATTGAAGACTTAATGCAATTTCAGTTCCTTAACTGGTTTCAATCAAATTTTCCTTTTCACTGCCTTTAAAAAAAGAAAAGAAAGAAGATATTTATGGAGAAAACTGATGAGTGTTCTACTGAGTATTCTCAGTGTTCTCTCAGTGGGAAAACGTCTGTGAGAGAAGTGGTGTCATTATGACATGTGCCATTTAGTGTTGTGTGTAAAGGTACGCAGTTAAAAACTCACTGGCAGAATACAAGATATGATGCGCTTGCACAAATATTAGAATGATTAGCATGCAGCCTGTCAAATTGAAGAATGCATTAAAGATGACTTGCTTGTCACATTCAGAAACAATCTGGTTGTATTGAAGTGAGCAAGTGAGCAGCGTACTGTTCTGGAGAGTTTTGTCTATGATGTTTCCTGTCCCAGTTGGTAGTTTTAAATTTAAATACTGCCAAATGTTGAAGAAATACATTTTTTTAGGTTGTAAGCTGAACTGCAAAGAGGCAAAGATTGCTGACAGGCCATAGAAACATTGTTTGCCATTATCAAGCATCAGTGTCTTCCTGACTGAACCAGTGTCACGTCTCATCTCATTCTCACCATGTTTGTCTTGCTGTAAAACTACCAGAAAGGTTTACTCTGTCACAGCTGGGCCACATCTGAATTTACCTCGGAATTTTCTTTCAAAGCAGACCCCAAATCTGATGACTGTCCAGCATGTATTTATGCTTGAGTTGATTCCCACACTTTCTGATTCACGAAAGTGAGGGAAGTGTGACATCAACATTCAGGCACAGGTATGACTTTCAAAATGTGAGTTGTGTTATACCCCAAATAGATCAATAATAATATCAAAATGCATAACCGTGAAAACAGTTATTTATTTGTGTACTTATTTAAGAAATAAACACACCTACTCAAAAATAAGTCTCTCCTTACCATATATCTTATATTCTCGCAGAGAAAACATTTCAAAGGAAAGTGGAGACAATAGCTGAATTAAATCTAAACAACAATAGAAACATAATTCATCCCCATGCCGTTGCAGCAGATGGTTCAGTCCATTTGGGTGCCTTTAAACCAACTACTGCCTCATCTTTTACTCAAACCAGGAAGGACTGAAACAAATTGCAAGTAACTCAAGAAAACAGTGGAAAATAAATAATGCAGCTTCTATAAATCAACGAGAAAGCCTGCTAAAAATCATCAGGCTGCTCCTGACAAATCTAGGGACTGGATTTGGTTAACAGAATTTTTATTTGTCTAAATCACTACCTGACCTACCTCTAAATGTTTTTCTGCAGCCGCCTCGAGCTAAAGATGCTTTAAAATCCATGACAGAATATGCACACCAATAATGTAATCAAACAAACTACCACTGATTTACTTTATAAGTACATAAAGATGAAGATAAAATCTTTATGTTGAGTTCATTACATCATCATCATTTTATTGTTTGTACTTTATTTTATCTCATTTTTTCTTCACTCACTGTCAAATCTGGCATACAGTATAAAGCATTGCACAGCCTAGCCTATTACTGTGTTAATAGTAATCTATAAAAAGCATCAAGTCCTACATGAAGCTTTCACTGCAAATGTATTTCTGTTGTCACTAAATGGAACGATAGGACAGGTATGTTTTATTATTCCAAATTTACCTCATGTATGATTAATGGCATGCTTTGCGAATGCCTTCTAATAAATTACACTCAATAAAAGCTTTATATGGTTCATCTTATTTTATTTAAAACTGCTTTACAGTTAATACGTAATTTAAATGCAACATGGTGCAGTGGTGAGCGCTGTTGTTTCACAGCATTAAGAGCCCAGGTTTGAATCCTGGCTGGAGCATTTCTGTGTGGAGTTTGCATGTCTGCACTGGCGGGTGCTCTCTGGGTACACTTGCTTCCTCCAACTGTACAAAGACGATCACCAGGTTAACTGGCGGTAGGCGTGAATGTAAGCCTCTGCCTGATTACCTCCAGGATACACTCCAGGTCCTGAAAAGGATGAGTGGAAGATAATGGATAATAACACTGCTTTAAGTTAGGATGTCTTCACTCTGTAATCAAGTCATTAGTTGGGAATTATTAAGAGAACGTACATTCAGTGTCACAATCTATGATAAAGGTCTTTATTTCTGATGGAATAAAAGTTTGATACTAGTTTAAATGTTGGGCCTGATCTGGAAGTGTTAAATCAGCCGGTGGAAGAAGATGCATAATATGGTCTGAAATTTATCAGTGCCATCTATATCTAAACTTTAATTCATTCCCAACCATTAATCATATGTGACACATAAACCCAAAGTTACATTCTTCCATTTTCTGCTTTAAATAACAAATTAAATGTTGTCTTTTCGATTCATGGTTAAAAGAAAAAAATAAAAGGGAAAATGGATCTTAGCAAGCAGAAGTTTGATGATAACCACTATAATGCAAATCAGAAGGATCATAGGAAATATGAAAGGGAACAGGCACATTTTAAGAAAAAAAATTTCTTCACTCTGAATGAAATAATAAGGCTTTGCAGGAATTCAGCTTCTCTCCAGTTTTTCAGAAAAAGGACAAAAAAATACTTTAAACTTGATGAATGCAAAGTTATTTCCTCTAAACCCATTGCCATGGGAACAGTGCTCCAACTGTCTCTTCTATCTACAACACATGACTATTGTCTTCTTCAAAAGCAATCTTACAGCATTCACAGTGTTTGTGTGTGCATGTGAGGGAAACCATTATGAAGATGTTTTATAGAAAATAAGATTGAAATTATGATGAGGTGGTTGCAGATATAAGTCGTTTGCTTGATTTTAATTGTTATATATTAACATTACACTACATTTGCAAAAGGCAAAAGCTTGGAAAATTGTAGTCATGTCAGTCACTGGTGGAGAATAATCATTAGGCTGAAATAAGAGACACAGCTTCAGAAGCCGAAACATAATCTGGCTCACAAAAGATCAGCTTTTTGGTAAGGTGCCAGAAAAAAAGTCCATATTATTATTAGAAGAAAGGGAAAATAATGACATTAGTTAGGCTTTTTAATTCCCCTATTTGGACTTCACACTCGGTTTGGACTGCCACAAGGTCAAACTCAATTTCAACTTGTAATTTGTATGTCTAAATTGTGCTCATTGGCAGAGGTATTTAGCACCTCAATAGAGCTGCCCGTGAGATTTGTGAAGAGAAAAAGGGAGACATAGTGGTGAAAAGGAAGAAAGATATTTTTGCATTTTCACATTTTATCAAATCTTTAAATAATCAGTAGGATTAAAATTGGCAGACGAGACATTTTTTGAAATTCAGAACACGATAGAAGAGGATTTTTCTCTAATCGTGGTTAAACAATAAACAATGGCTTACACGTATACGTTTATAATGCTACACGACGTCTATGACTGTCATTGTTCATAACATCTTTACACCGCTTTCACTACTCTGGCACCGTTATCACTTTGGAACCATTTTTAGCACACTGTGAGGCAGTAAACACAGTTTCCATGGAAACATCAGTGAGACACACATTGATAAGCGGATTGGAGCAGCTGTATTTCTCTGATGACGAATGAAACCTCAAAAGCTGAGAGGGTTTCAGCTGGCAAACACAATTAAACAGTAGCCCGTATACTGGGGAAGAGGGGAACCACATAAGCGGAGGAATCTGTTTGATTTCTCGTTATGAGGAAGATAACAAATGACTCTTATCTGGTTTTGCCAAACGCACCCTCTGGCTCTGCCCGCCTCGCCTCACCAAAATCCAGCCAGTGGGTCTGCTTTCTGTGTCTCGGAGCAAATAGGCTACAATTTCCAATTAGATTTTACTTTACAGATGATATATTGATCTGCTGTAGCTGCACTCATTAAGCTGGGAAAGACAATGAAGCACAGTTTAATTTGGCATCAGTCAACGGTCTTCACCAGATTGGAGGAGAAGACGGAAAGGTCAGGCATGTTTTTAAAATAATAAACTCCCAGAAATCACATTATGAATTGTTTTAAGTGAGTATTGAGTACAATGATTGTGCAAATGTTAGTGGGAATAATTTGACTATATTGCTCACTTTGTTTCAGGATGCGTCACAGAATTACACATACATATTGTTTACTGTCACCCTACAATGTTTGACCTTCACTTTGCAAAATGATGGTTTTATCTTTATCTTGAAGACATCTCGTGCTAAGTTAAGCAGTATTTGAATATTGTACTTTTCCCAAAGAGAAAACAAGCTTATTAATGTATAAATATATAATTATATAAATATATAATTTTAATTTTAGTTTTTTACATTTTAGGAGAAGCTCTATGGAGGATGAAAACTGCCCGTCAAAAATCAATTAAAAAATATCTTGAAGTACATAAATATGCCATTAAAAACCTAAAACATTATTCTAAATAACATGTTTGTATTTATCAGACACTTATGACATTGATATTTATGTTTTCATTTTTAACATTTTCATTTTTCATTTAATGTTTCAACGTTGTTCATTTTGTTTTTGAGTTTCTACTTTGTTAATAATCTCTCTGCAGGAGTTTGAAAAGATGACCTCACTAGAGCCTCCTCATTTCCATACTATAATAAAAATAAAAAAAACAATAAAATATAAAATAAAATATAAATATGTTTGATGACGTGAATAGGGTAAACTGAAATAAATAAATAGGGTTATTTGACAAAGCAAAATAAATACATAAGCACTTAATGATACATCTTTTTAAAAATAATTCATGCATAAATCTATATGAACATTCAATGCGATGGTGTTTATTTATTGATTTGTTTTATTTATATATTTTTTGTAATTATTGTGTTTATTTTTATTTTGACCAGTACTGTCCTCCATATATTTAAAATAGTAGACAGAAAATTTTCTGTGAAGAGCTTACAATTACATTCTGTGCCATGTCTTCTAAGGTAATAACCTGAGTCTCAGCTGTTAAGAGGACACGTGGAGAGAACCTCTTGATAACAGTGCGACTGATGGTGTCATGAGAGCTGCTTTGCCTGACAGCAGCACATCTTCCCTCTGTGGCTGTTGTCCTAAAAGTGCAGCACAGAAAGTACAAGAGCACTGACCCCAAAACAGCTTTTTTCCCCCGTTCGTTCTACGAAGCTCAGAGAATGCCACAGCTTCATTAACAGAATGCAGATTAAGGTGTACAGATGTAGAGGTGAGCCAGATGGTGAATTAAAACAGAAACAATGACAAACTGTTCCAAACGTTCAATAGTGGAATAAAAATAAGTTAGAGTACAGATAAAGTATGCTACTTCTTTCCTAACACGTTGTCTAAAAAGGTTTGACACATCTTAGAAGCGTACATTTCTCATTCTGTGGCCGTATTGAGTGTGGATCAATTAGGGAGAGGCTCAGTGATGAACTCGTTCCCCGCTGGCAGTCTGATGGGTCTGTTTTCTAATGAAACGGGGCCTCCAGGGAAAGTAATGACACTCTACTGGCCTCTGTCACTGAGCAGAGGCTTGCTATGTTCCCTCTCTAGAGTAGTTATATAATATTTAATGATTCAGGGGCACAAACATCCTGAAAAAAAGCCCTTTAGGCATTAAAATAAATGCATGCATTAGGTGTGATAAGTAAGATTTGATAATTAATTCTTTACACTTCCTATAATAAATTATATATTTAAATCAAAGGAATCTGGGTCAAAATGATCCAGCATGCCAGAGACCTGAATTCAAAAGCTTCCGTTCCTTACTAATAATAAATGAGATATACAATATACACAATCTTCTGTGTTATTGTATCCATCATATAAAACCTGACGTTTCCATGGTAAAGGCGAGAAACACCAACATAAACAACATATTGTGGCAAATTTGCAAAGTATGCAAATCAAATTTATGCAAACCCTGACATATTGATTTACTGTAATAATAAATTAGAAGAAGTATCTTCTAATGTAATAGATTATTGATTGATTTCCTAACCAAACTAAAGACTAAGCGCTGTGGTAACGTCGCGGAGACCTTTCAGATGAAAATCCGTTGGGCAAAGAAGTAATCACAGCACTAATGGCTTTTCTGAGAATCATGTCCCGTTTGTCGAGGTAAATACAAAACCACACTGACACATTACCATTTGAAGGTCACCAAACCTGCAGATGAATAACATATGAGAAAATGTAGGCCTATTTATCTTTAATTAGGAGTGGCATTGTGATTGGTGAAAACAGTAGGGTGTTGTGTGTCCAAAGACGCTGCAATTCAGTTTCGGCATGATTGCCTTTTGGAACAGCAATAGTTTCAAAGATAACAAATGTTTACAGAACAAGTGTTGAAGGTTATCCATTCAATATATTGATTTGGTATTGCACTGTATTGTACGCCAAGAACACCACGGGCCGTTTATTCGAACGAAGAAGGAGGAAAATTGTATAGAAATAACCTGCAGTGATCATAAAAGATGTAAACGTAATCACAAAAGAAATCAATTATTTAAAAAGAAAGAACTTTAAACAATTTGGCAGCAAATGGGCTTTGATCAAATGTAGCAGCTGACACTGTTTGAACCATCCAAGTGTGGAGAAAATGATCACATCCAATACCCTTTTTTTTTATTCTTCTTTTATTTATTGATTATATTTTACACATTTGGTTGGCTATAACTTTCTTTTGAATATTCTATCACCTGTATTTTTGTATTTTTGGGTATTTTCTACATTTGGCATTTCGCAATCCAGTGTCAGCTTCTTGTTCTGTGTAATGCTATTATTATTTTTAATCTATATTGGAAGAGTTCAAGAACAGGACAGAGATGTGAAGCACGCACTCTTGCCCGCACAAAACTACATGCTTTCATTCCAGACTCAGGGGAGTCAACAGGAGAGCGGCTGCTTGGAGGTGATACAATTCAAGTAGCATAAGGCGCCTGTTATCCAATGAGTTGATAATTTCCCTCAGGTAAACCCGAGCACTCAACTTAATCTGTCAAGTAACATAACAGGAGTCCTCTAGAGAAATTTCACTTTCAATATTTGTGATGGCAAAAAGAAATCTTATTAATATAATGTGTTAATTGAAAATGCCTCATAAACGGATGATAAATGGCCAGTAGGGCTGTATATGTGTGGCTTCTAAAGGCAGCTGTCTGCTTCTATTATACAATCCAGCTAATGAGGAACACTGTTGGAGTTAAACAGTGAAATTAATGAGGTTTATCGCTTATTAACTATTACTTGTCCGTGCTTTATTATTTTTTTAATAAGTGACATCTAACGTCACATTGTTATCGAGATGACGTCCTACTTGTCAAGCAGACTTGGCTTCAGCGTATAAAACATGCACTCCAACAACATCAGCTCAGACACTGAGCACTGACACAGTTAAACGGTGAACCAGACTATTTATTTAATTCGCCAGACATTTTTGACCGTGTAACAGAAATAATAACACCTTACTCTCTGCAGGGAATCAGTGTGACAGTGACAAGCACGCACAGCATCAGGACCACGAAACTCAAGCTCACTGTGAGAGACTTTCACAGGATATGACTCAGCAGAGCGGGGACAGATTTATTGTGAAATGTGACATTTTTGTAAAAAAAACGGACTTTAATGTCAAACTTGAGAAATAGCATGTCTCCTCTGTGGTTCATGGCTTTTTTAAAGCAGTTATAATAAATAAATAAATAAAAGGGGCAGCCCATAAACTGCTAAGTTTATACAAGTAAGTATTTTTATCATAACAAGGAGAATGGACATGTCAAGATTTAGGAGAAATTCTACATTATGTTTTGGCAGGTGCTTTTCTACTCTGAGTCACCCTAAAATAACCCACTAGATGGCAGCATTGTATAGACTTGGGTTAAGCTTTCGTCTATGCTACCAACTCAACTCAGCTACCAAGAAATCCAAAGGTTTACCTATAGAGGTTTTCTTCTTTTTTATGGAACAGAAATATGCTGTGATATTGCTCCTGCCCATGACCATTACCGCCAACAAAGGATGGGAGTGGTGGAGGAATTCAGCAACAGTTTCCATCAGTGTTAAGGTCCCGTTTGCATGTCAGAATAAATTGGTCTGATATTTTATGCTTATTTGTGCTTCTCACCTGCTGTAATTGTTTTATCTTTATTTTATATGTGCAGCAATTTTTTAAAGCTTTGAAAATCAGAAAATACAGCTGGTAGTTTATTTATGAGGAATCCTGTTGAGTCACAGTGACCCAATTATCTCTGGGGGCAGAGCCACAAGGGTGTGTGTATTGCTTTTGTTTTTCCATTCCCTGAGTTAAAGCTGTCTACTAAATCTAGCCACTCCTCTCACCCCCTAACACCACCACAAATCAAGGGCAGCAGATGCAACACAATTTGTCCTGCCTGTTTCTTAATTCTCTCCTTCCACACATGGGCTTAGAGAGAATCTAGCCTGGGTTTAACTTCCTGCTCTACTCCCAGATGTTTTTGTGGCTGCCCTCAGGCTTGGGGCCTCGGGAGCGATAAATAACATAAGCTCACTGCTGCTTACATGTTCTCCACTCCCCTCGATCTGCTGGGGTCGGTCACCGCCATTGTGTACTTTGACTCATAAGAACTGGTGATGCATTGTGTTTGCAGAGCCTCCTGCAGAGACTGATATAGAAAACACTCCCAAGACAAGACCTTTATTTTGTTAAACTCGATCAAGATATAATCGGAATGTGTCTAGTCACGTGGGACTGTGGTTTAAATAAAAACACTGTTTATCCAATCCATCAAACATGTGGGATCAGTGTGGGCCCCATTAAAGCTTCTTCTGGCTGCCCTCTTATTCTCAAGGGGTCACCACAGCAGGTAGCTTAGCATATTTCATTTGGCAGATTTTTTTTATATTGGATGTCCATCTTTAAAAATAATTTGTAACTACTCCCACAATTGAACCAGGAATATTTTAGTTGTTAGCCAAATGTGTAAACCTCTACAGTTCTTGAGTGCTTTTGTAGTAGATCAATAATATCTGGCTTAATTTCCATCTACTATATGAGGTTTCGAGTCAGCTAAAAAATTCGAGGCCGATAGAGGGGAAGTGTACCAAAACATAGAAGTCAAGATTCTTTCAAGATTCAAGATTATTTATTCTTTATTTGTCACATGCATATTTATACAGGTACAACACGCAGTGAAATGTAAACTGAACACGCTCCTCGACTGTGCAAAAAAAGGGGTGGGGGGGAGAAGAGCACTATATATATACATATATATATATATATATATATAGGGTGA
>VUQR01001400.1:25099-41539 GCA_015108515.1 Hemichromis elongatus
ACTTCCAGCAAACAACAGCGAGCTTCACGAGGAAAAAGGAGCTGATTTTAGCGTCCGGGGAGTCTGTGCACTCTCTGGCTCTCTCTGCGGCTGGACGTGTTGATGAACAAACTGGCTGCACGTGTCGGAGCTTGCCTGTTCCTGGTGGCGACTGAGCCGGCTTTCCTCCACGCACTCAGGGAGCCTCTGCCAGCCACCAGCATCTATGCACACAGAGCCGAGCTCACGGCTGCTTGCCTGTCGCACATCTTTGAAAGCTTTAAATACTGTACTCGATCCTTCATTTGGGTGCACTACAGAATGATTTGGATTTACAGGCAAGCTGTTGATCAATGGACTGCATGCGTGAGAGAAATGGTTCAGAGAAGATTGAGACACACTAAATGTGTTTAAGTTGAGAGTAAAGAAAATGCTGAAAATGTACTGGAACACAAAGGAAGAACGAGCTCGTAGACCTCCTGGATTGGTCTGCTTAAAGTCTAGTTAGCAGGACATGCCAGAAACCAGTGTTGTGGTGACCTGTGAGAGTCTCGAGGCCTTACCTGGAGAGAGGTCTCCGTCACTCTGCTCTCCAGAATCTGAATCCATCTTTCCCTGCAGGACACTCGGAGGCTGCAGAAGCTCTCTTCTTGCTCCCTTTCCTTTTTTACAGTAGCTTCTGGTTTCTTAGCTCAGAGAAAATATGTACAAATTCTTGTTTGGTTTTTATTATTTCTCCCGGTGAGCTAAACTTCCCCTCCCAGCCTGGATCACTGCAGCTGTGAGAGGAATGCTACTAGGCTTATTTGCTGATCTGTCCTCCTTTTTTTTGCGTTCCTTTCCTTTTAGTCTCCTCTCTTCTCCTGACTCCCTCAGTTTCCCTCTTTACTTCTCCCTCTCATCTACTTTCCCCTCCTCTGGCGCTCCCTCCCCTCACTCGCTCAGTCCGTCCCCCTCTCAGCTTCTCCCACCCTTTCCCTGCCGCTCGGTCCCTCCTCCTCCTCTTCCGTCTCTCATTCGGCACTGTCACACTCAGCCTCTTCACGCTCTCGCCTCCCAAACTCTTTCTCTACCTCTTTCTGTATGCTGTAAGTGCCGTCTCTTCCTCTCTCCCTCCCTCTCTCTGTCTCTGGGTAAGAGTGCTGCCTGTGTTTTAGCAGAGCAATGGGAGAGACTCATTCAAGGCGACTTGAAATTCATCTCCAGCAGTAAAAATCCCATGACCTCTTGTTAGTGGCTGTTGTAAAAAACAACAACAAAACAAAATAAAACTGGCTTCGGTTTTTGACTGTCACAGACCAGGTAATGACTGATTAGATGTGGAAAGTTGTGGATCATTACTGTGCGATAGCAAAGCCGATTTTTCCCACAATGATTCACACTTGTGTGCATTTCTTCACTTCACCGTCATATCATCGCTATCAAAAGAATAATATTATTTCCCTTCTTTCCTTACTGTAATTTGTTTGGTTTTCAATTTGCCGCAGAGAGTTTTTTTTTTCATTCCTCTTGTTATTTTGAAAGCACTCTCGCAGCTTTCTCTTCACATTCTCCTTATTTGTTTCTTTTTTTCATCTTAGCTTCCTGATCTCTAATCATGAAGTTCTGAATGTGGTGTGTCCTTGAGAAACACACTAAAGAGTGTTCCCTGCTTTGAAATGCATGAACATTCCAGCAATATAACACTTGAAGAGAAGATCACATATTTGCCTTCAGATAGATGGTGGAAGCCTGAAAGGCAAGAGCTCGAGAAACTTACGTAAACTTTCTCGAAAATAGTTTATAGTTACGCCATCGCACGATTCTTCTTTATAAAGTAGCATTCACAGTACACTTGCAAAGTTAGTGTACACTTCAAACCTGCACTATACTGAAAGAAAAGTACAATATCACCACTCCACAAATGGGAATTTGGGATACTGTTGTGGTTTCATGGTGTCCCACAAATCATCTCTGGAAAAGTGTTTAAGACAATGGATTTGTTTCTGCGGTGGTTTACTCTCACCGTACTCATCAACTTTGTTTCCAGCAGCTGTTTTAAAAGAAAAGCATTTGATATAATGTCTGTGCTGTGATGGATGGCAACCTGTCCAGGGTGTACACTGCTCTGTGACCTGCGAAGCTGAAATAGGATGCCAACACAAAGTACCAAAAACTGACGTTTCTCTGATGGAGGTTGGCTCTAAACGTCAATTCCTGTAGAGTTCCCTATTACACTGTCCACCTTAACTGCAGAGATAACATGTAGGAAGAATTTAAATAGGTTAAAAGTTTAAAGTTATACTGTATCTGTGGCCACGTTAAGTGACCCGTGGGTGCTTACAAGGCTGCTAACTAGATGCTAGGTAGCGCCTCAGGTAATCCAAGTCACTAAACTTGCCCTCTTGACCATGAAAGCGGTGCTAGTACCCTGAATCTGGAGCATTCTGGTGGAAACACAAATGCAGATCATATGTCCTAATGTACCTAACTGTAAAAGAAGCCTAATATTATTTTCCCTTATTCTTTTTTTTTGTAATGATGCAGTGGAAACTCAAGCCCTTTCTCTCTCTTAAAGCATCAGGGCTTGTTTTGATATGACTTCCTCCCACTACTTAAGCTTACTCTTTTTTTCCACAGCTGAAAACGGGAAATAAAACAGTCGTCTAAAGATGATCCTCGTCTGAGCTATACATGATAAAAAAGTGTCTCTGAACACTACAGATAACTGATGTTAAATGTGTTAAATGTGGGCTTCGTGTTTGAATGAATTTTTGTGAAATGAGTTAAAGCAGTTGGTGTGGAGGCAGGTGGGTGTGCAGTTGGTGGTCCGACAACAGTTGCAGGCATTAGCGTCTCCCAGGTGTGGAGCTCACGGTTTCTCAGCATGAACTCTGGGCACCAGATGGCATAAAGGCTGTCTTCCCAAAGCCCAAGGCTCAATTATCTCTGACCCCGTGTGCATTTGCATTTGTGTGTGTGTGAGAGCAATGGCAACTCTCTTGTGCAATATTCCAGTGAAAAAAACATAATGCTTGTAACAACAACAAGCTGAACTACTTTGAAGCTATGTACTCCTTTGACCTGATGTGAAATGGAGAGTGCCTGTGTAGGCCGTGTGAGCTGAACAGAAACAATTCTTATGCCCTGAGACTGAAAAGCATAACAGAGAGTCTGCACAATCTGTGCTTGCTTACAGGAGTGAACTGGCTTTTACAAGAAACCAAAACAAAAAAAATAAAGATCAGTCTTGAGCACAGGTCAGTCTCTCTAGACTTTGCATGTGAGCACGGGTTAAGCTTTAGGAATTTTAAATACTTCATTGGCTTTGGCACAAATTCGATCTTAGTAATGTGGGGCCATCTAGATATTAGCTTCTTTTAGTATTATTACTATACACTACTGTAAATTCAGCTGTGTTTCCCTGGACAGGACAAACCAACCAAACTCCACTGATATGAGATAATGTACTCTAGCAACAGTTCGAAATATACGTCATTACTAAGTTAGTATTCAAATTAGTGTTCAGCGAGATCCGGTATACTTTGCTAAAAAAAAACAAAAAAAACTAAATGGGCTTTTGGAGCTTCTACAAGTATGGAGATAAGATACTTTCTTTACAGAGCTAACAAAGTAACCCATATATCTAAAATTATAGTTGCTTGCAGGGAACTTATCAGTGCGAGGTTTTCCAGTCAGTGACTTGTGACTATGGAAAAAAACAGACCTTAATCCAAAATTTCTAGTAATAACTGTGCAAAAGTGTATCATTTTGAAAGTAGTAGAGGTAAGTTTGGTAAGTTTTAACAAATAGGGTAGCTGTACTGTAAAGCTCTGAGATTTAAAGCAAGGATTTGTAAATTCAGGTTTACTTATACAGCACTAAATCACAACAATAGTAGCAAAAGGTGCTTTATATTGTAAGGTAAAGACCCTAAAATAATATAACTTGGAGAGGATACAATTGAATTCTTCTGTACTTATACTGTTAGTCTAATGAGGGCTGATGGTAACGGCAGCGTTGGTGTTATGTGTCGGCCTTAGGGATCCATTCCAGTCCAAACAGGCTGCTGTCCCCCCTCAGCTGACATACTGTTACAAATATAATTAAAATGGAATCCCACAGTTTGGTGATAATACTTTTTCTAAATGTTGTGATGAGATTTAAAATAAGAATAGATATGAATATTAGAGAATATGCTGTGTAGTTTTTATTCATTTTTGCTGCTTTTAGTCTATTTTAAATATGCTTTAAATTTAAATGTTGAATGTAAATTTGAATAATTTTATATATGAAAACTTCTCAAAATAGTTCTGCAAGATATATGCAGACATTCAGCACTGGAATTATAGGATGTTTTTGACTGTGCATTGCTTGGTGTGCAGTTTTTTCAGTCTTTGTTTTTTGGCCAGCTTTTTGCATGCTATGTCAACCTTTGTTTTATGGACACAGGTAGTGATGCTAGGGATGTACACCTCTCTGTCACATTTCTTTTATAAAACAAAAGTGTGACATGAGCTAAATGCCCCCTCATGCCATCACTGTTTGTTGACCTTCCAGTTGTTTTGCGCTAGTGCCAACACTGGTCAACACCAACGTTAGCAAGCTAGCTTACAGTGGCGGATTTTGATCAGGCATTGTTACATGTTGTTGCATTAGTTGATGATTATGCATTTTAACTTGTCTTCTTCACTATATCAGAAATTCTCTTAGGTCCATGGTCAGAGGTTCAACAAATGCTAAAATGTCATAAAATGCCACAGCTAGAGTGACTGTTGCAGTCGAACTTTGCAATGAAAATGTTTCTGAAATGTTTGTATTCTGTCAATTGCAGCTAAATCCAAACAAGCTAACAAAAAAGATAAGTGGTGCCTAGAGTCCAGAGGTGTACTACAAAGCCAGATGAATGGCTTAGAGAATATTTCAGGCTTTAAAATACTTTTTGGACTCACCTGATCTTAATTCAGCCGTTCACACCAACTGCATAATTTTGCCAGACTAATATTTTTTCAAACCAAGCTCGGTTTTTTCTGGATTCAAATAAAAAGATCTGACCAACCCGACCACTGCATTTGGCAACAAATGCACTGAGCTCCAAAAGTAAATAGTAAAATAACACTATTTTACCCCAGACACAGAGGTAGCCACTGCTCTGGGTCTGAAATCCCTTTCCTGACTCCTCAGATGTAATTCCAACTCTGCCAGCAAACACTGACATCCTGAAATATGTATGAAAGCAGTTGTGATACAGCTTCAGCAGTGGGATAAACCCATGTCTCAGAACGGAGAAATCTCAGTTTCTTCCTTTTTCTTGTTTAGATACACCAGCTTATCGTGGCTTCATGTTGACAGTTTTTTCACAAAGCTTTTTTTTTGAGGATGAATTTTGCACAAAAATGCAATGCATCAAGTATTTACATATGTTAAGTGTTTGCATCTGAAAAAAAATTAAATTTAATGCCATTTTTTGCAACGTTCTTTGTGTATGAAGGCCTTTAAAGTCAGAGTTTCCTGCATCACACAACCGGCTCTCTTTTTACCTGGATAAGTCACCATGGTAACTTGCTGAACATAAACCTATTCAGCAGCAGGCTGTGTTTTGAGTTTCTGCTTAAATTTGCCTGGATAACCACATTTTCATTGATTCCTTTATTTACAACATATTTCAAGGGCTCTATAGATTGCCTGTTGGGGAAATATGTTTAATATGTGTAAACGTTTAGCCACAACTTACTTATAACCCCTTCATACAGCACAAACTGTCTCGCATTCCCACATAAATGCCCCATTGTCATGCGAGAAATGTGTAAGTTGTGATTTAGATATTTCACACTGCTGGAATTGGAGCTACTGCAACACAGAACATGTACAAAGAAAACCTTTTAAGTAAATAATATACATTTTTCTTTTTCTTTAAACAAAATGAAGATATTTCCAAGTCTCCTTTAGGCCGTGGGATAGTAGGTTTTAATAATGAGACATTTAAACAGCAGAACAGAGAATGCGTTCGGCTTTAAATCATTAACTTAAATTAATATGATTGTTTTACTGCTGTGAGTGATAAATCCCAAGATTAATGACTTTCTGCGCATCACTCTTGTTTTATTTGTAACAATATTGCACTTCTTATGTTCTTATATATAGACATTGAATTTTAATCATCATCATCTGATAACATCTCTGAAGTAGGCGTCACTCATGGGGATCAGCTTGTGTAGAAGAGTCATATGACCTGTGAAACCTCTTTTTCTATGAGCATGTACACAGCCTGAAGACAGAGGTTACCAGCGTTGCGATATCCTTTTTCTCTGACTGGGGCTTTAGGTTTCGTCGAGTGAGCTAACACAGACTGTGCTGAACTTCGTTCATTGTTTGTCCCTCTGTGGTGCCATACTTTGCAAAACTCTGAAATCTCCAGGTTTATTTTGAAAGTAAGCATGAAAGGGAGGGGGTGGATGCAAAAATAATAATAGGAAGAAGAAGAGGGTGAAAAGCTTCCCTCGGTGATGAGTGCCACCACTCTCTTATGATGTTCAATGGGAAACAAATGGGCTGACTTTGCAAAATGGGCTGCCATGAAAAGGCCGTGAAGTGAGAGTCTGCCTTTGATCCAGTGCCTCTACTGGCAGAAAGCCTCCCAGTCTGGGCTTCTTCAGACAGACCAGTCTGATGAGAGAGAGTCTCTCCCGTTTCAAAGAGAGTCGGGCTCCGTAGCCTCTTTTGCACAATTTTTCCTGTGACTACTGAAAGGCCTGAAATATGCTGCTCAACGTGTCAGCGAGGCTGACAAACACTCACAAGGGCAAATTGCTCTGAGCATCATGTTAAACAGTGTCATAGCTGATTGTAGGAGGTACCGTTCATATTGACAGCGCTCTGACAATGTAGAGACACGAGTACATTGCCAGTTTACCCTTTCTGCTGGATGTTTCCATGGCAACCATGGCTCTCTTTTAATGAAGCACGAATCCAGGAGGGGACTGAAACGGAGAGACAATATGGCCACTGGCATTTGAAAATTTTAGCATGACATAAAGTGTGTGTGTGTGTGTGTGTGTGTCTTGGCAGTAAATGATATGTAATCAATCAGATGGTCAATCAGAGCTTGAGGCAGGACCGTCTAAAGTTGGTGCTAGGCTATTGCATCAGAGTTATTTTAACTCTGTCTGGCTGTCTGCCTCTGTAAACCCGTCATGGAAGAATTAAAATAAATGGATGGGTATGGAAAATGTACTTCATGTGACGAATGAAAACCACGAATGAAGAAGCATGGACTTCCTAAAGAGAAAGGGCAGAGCAAATGTTTCGAGGAACATCAGATTACAGTTAGCCCAAGTGTAATAAGGTCCAGTGCAGCGAGTTTGCAATATGCATATTTTCATTTAAGTGCTCTGATTTCATGCTAAAAAATGCATTTCAAAGTATAAAATCTCAAACACATTACTGTGGATTATCTTTGTGCTTAAAGCAGACAAGGCTGACACAATCTGAAACCACAAGTATTTTTCAATTCTGCTTTAAAAATATTTCCCATACGGACACAATAGGATGCAGGAAAGCACACACAAACGCACGCCTATGCACTCACACATACACAGTCATCACAAAGTCATATAGCAGATGTGTGGTATAACAGGCATCTGCTTTGGGGCCACATTTGCTCTTATTACTTTCTCCTATTATTGCCTTAATAGTTACTGTGCAACCCACACTCATGGTACACATTAGTTTGTTTTTCCAGGGCTTACTGTTGCTTAAGAGATGGCAGAGTTGGTTTGTTTGCTTCATCAGCCGGCCACTTTGGTTCAGAGTCAAGTATCTCTGGCTATTAGCTGTAGATTTCTGGCTATTGCTAAGAAGTCTGGTACACTGTTGGAATAGATAACGTCTGGAGATGATGACTCTTCAGCAATGCATGAGTCATTTGGAATAAAAAGTAGTTTTGCCCTGAGGCTGAATTGTAATGCATTCAGTTGAATTTCTTTCTATCGGCACCCCCCCCGAAGTTTTCATTTGCTAACTTTGCTTTAGTTAAACTGTTAGGAAATATATAAATTAGAGTTTGTCTCTGGACACTTAACCTCTGGTGTCAAAGGTGTTTTCTAGTGTAGACTTATACTGAGGATTCATGAAGTATCTCTGTCCAGTCTGGCCTGTTAAACCAGTCCCCTGTTTTGGGGGACTCACTGGCTCCACCCTCAGCCCTTTTTTCAGATTATACTTCCACAGCCAGTAACATGACAAAGCCCACCTGCAACTGCAAAGCCAACAAGATGAAGGACAACATGATTTCAGGTTCATTGTATTGTTTAAAAGGAGATTTTAGACTATGTCGTTGTCATACTACAGTAAGTACACTAGGAACTGCAAAGGTTTGATATACTTCAGCGTCTAGTGCTAATAAAAGCCACCAAAACCACATGAATGAATCATTTGGCTCAGCACACTAGAGTAACCTCTATGTGACTAGGAAAAATGAGAGGTTCCCTGGTGTTTGCATGAAATTTTTTCACATTCAGTGACAAATAGCAAGTAGTTGTAGTAGTTGTTCGGCTTCTGGACGACCACTTTTGATCACACAAGCTGCCTGGTGGAAGGCAACCTGCCTCCAAACAATCCTGGTCTGACTCTAGTTACACTCAGACAGTTTGGTGAAGGTTTGCAAGTAATTGCCATCTAATTTAGAAATGCAGACAGATTGCCAACACATCATAGTTAATCTGAGTTAAGTGTGTCCATATGAGTGTAACTTGTCTGCAGTGTGTCTCTTTGTAATAGAGAACTTGACTCAACTGTTGGTGGCTCAAATTCTGCTTATATTCCTGTATAAAATTGCTATCCTGCAGCAACACCGACACGATTTCTGATCTTTTGGACTCTGTGTGTACGTAAATTTGTACATTTCTTTGTATGTACACAGCAATAGATTTGCGATAGAAGGAAATTGATTTGTGATTTTCCCTGATTTATCACAATCAAGCTTGACTCCATTCAAATGCAAACTTATAGCAGACTGAATCTGTTTCTTTGCAGTTGCTTTGAGGACAGCAACTTACAGTGAGTGGTGACAGACCGAGTCCCCGCCTTTGAAGTAACATTTCAAAGGCAGCGAGAACCCAAGTTCAGTGTACGCCATCAGTTTTGGGCGTGTCGTTGTCTCCAACCACTGCGTTTCCTAATGTGACTATAGCATCAACCCTAAAAACACAGATCTGACTTTTACGTTCCTGTAACCCTAGCTGCTCCACTGCTATGGATGCAGATGTCAAAGGACATGCTAGTGCAGTTTTTTATTATGTTACTGACTCAGAGTCACATTGCATTTTCTTTGACACATAGAGTACCTGATTCCTTTAATTAGTGTTTTGGTTAGTTTTTTAGAGCTATTTCTAGTTTCTGAAGAGTACCCACCCTGAAGAGGGAGGTAAAAAATAGACCCTATAAATAAAAGTTCTAATAACTTCTTAAAGAAACAAATAGAGGGGGAATTTCTCTAAAAGTTATCAGTACTATAGAAAGTTTTTTAGCAGTTCCTGGTGATAGTGATGGACAACGACACAACTAGGCCCTTACACAAGGATGTGATAATTAAAACACCATGAGGCTACTTTACACTGCTCTGAGTGGTAACACATTTGCTAAAAGTTATTGGAAATTGAATGTATATAGATCTTTATTTTAAATTACAATTTAAATCTCCCTTCTTGTCACATCCTGCTAGATAATCTGTCTGTTCAGGCTTTGTTGTTCCTCTTTCAACATAAAACTCAGATAGATTGACGAACAACAGCTTGCCGTGAAAAAAAACATTAGGAGATGAGCGGCAGGTTGCATATGAAAAGACCTCAAGAACAGCAGCTTCAGTGTATTTTTAGCTTGATTCATTTGAATCCATCTTTACAACTTAATTCTCTCTAGCTCTTCTTAATGTTATTAAGCTCACAGATATCATGGAGATTATTATGAATATTTTTGAACATTTTTTGAACATTTTTTCCTCGCAAATTCGCAAGATATAGCTCACAAAGATGTGTCACAGCTACTGGGCTGCATGTAAAATGTTTTCCATCCTGATTGAGGGCAGAGATTGGGGTTGATGAGACTATTATGATTCATTTGCTATATCCCAGGACACCTGCAAGGAACAGCCTGTGATCTGTGGTGCACACACATACACACACACACACACACACACACACACACACACACACACACACACACACGTGCACTGAAAACAATATTACAGAGAGAAATAAACAGTCTCTCTACAGTAACACACATACACAGTCACACAGACTAGTGACTTTGCATGTTGCAGAGGTGCCGAAATGATTAGTTGCAGGTACTTATTAGCCTACCTAGCAGCTGCGTGTGTGTTACCCTTCCTTTAATACCCTCTGTGATCAGCACCATCAGGCCCCAAGAGGTCGCATCAGTCAACCTGAGACTCTTATTTTAAATCTGTCACTCTCTTGTATCACTGACACAAAGCTGACTGTTGACAAGCAGAAACTGCACTGCGCAGCTGAAACACAAACCTACACACAGCCTGTTTGATCACAGTTTCTTTCTCAGCCCTTTTCATTTAAAACATTGAACAGCAGAAATACATTCGCAAAGCAAGCTTACGTGATTGTTCAGCGTGTTCTTTGATTGCTTCTGGTAAAGAAAAACGGGCTGAAGCATCTAAGTATGAAATGTATTAGCCACTTTTGCTCAAAGGCAGAGCAACTGAATATGATGAAAAGACTGGGCTCTGAAGATAAAGATCAAATCATAGTGTTAGGGGTTACTGCGCCCTCTCCTGACCAATGTTAGTGTTACATAATTACAAAAAAAGCTCCCCCGCTTTTTTCTACTTATTCTCTTTGTAATAACTTCCAGGGCTTGTATTAACATTCTCCCTTGCTTCCATTGGACTTTACCTTTGTTTTTGTTTAGTTGTTTTGTAATGTAAAAAATTTGAAATCCTCCTTTCATTATGTTCTTTGTTCCTAAATGAAAAACGTGCATTTATACCACATTTAATGAACAATTAATCGTGTGATGAGCTGATAATTTTAGAGGAGAGTGAGAAAAATGATGGGTCAAATTCTGGGGGGAAAAAAATAGAAAAACAAAAAACTGTGGACTAAATATGTTTGACATCCAGACAAAATGATAAGATTACAATACACAGTTGTGACACAATAATTTACATTTATTTCAGTATTAGCAGGTTTAAACGTACATTTCACATCATGCATACAGTTCTTGGCATATAACAAAAAATAAGGGCTAGCTTTGTGTAGTTTATACAAATTAGGTAACAAAGCTCATACATTTTATACAAAAGCACAGGTACAGCTAAAGGATCAGGCCTCAGAGGGTTTGACAGCTGCTTCTCTGCCTGGGTAAAAACCTCATGTGGAGATGTTCAGCCTCCGCCTGCTGATGCTCTACAGGCTGCTGGGAAAGGTTGTTGGTTTGTGGGAGGCAGTCCAGGGTCAGGCCCTTATGGGTACAAACAGAGTACTGAGACAGCAGTGTCACCAAAATGGATTTCATCATCACCATGGCAATGTGCTTGCCAATGCAAGCGCGAGGGCCTGAGCCGAACGGCTGAAAGTAACGGCGAGGAACCTGGAGGCAGAACAAGAAGACCGATGAGACAGAAAGTTAAAGCAAAAACAGATTATCAAGAACACAAAGCTCAGATGATCTGTGTGGGTGTGGACTGAAACCGCCATCGTCACATTCTGATTGAAGTGTTTCTAGATGCTGACAGGTGCAACTAACATGTGCCAGACAAGAATGAGCAAAGTGTGACATCATCTTTTTCAGCCAGGTTCCACCTCTTTCTAACCAGGAAGAAAAGTAAAGTAATCAATGGAAGCACTACTCACATTTTTTTCAAAGTTGTCCAGATTAAATTGATTGGCTTTGAGGAAAAACTCGGTGCGGTGCATTCGGCCTGTGTTCAGAATGATGTTTGTGCCCTTCGGTATCCTGTAACCTTCTATGATGTCATCAGACAGGGCTCGACGCATGGTGAAGTCCACCACCGGGTGGAAGCGCAAGCATTCGTTGATGAAGCTCTCCAGCACTTGCAGCTTGTGAAGGTCCTGGTTCTGAAGCTGTCTCTCACCTGTAGCAGCACATTTGCAACAGACTGTTGTGAATTTAAGTTCTTCAGCCTGGAGCAAATGCAGTGAAATGCAATGATCCTGAGTTCATGAAGGTTATTGTGGAGAGGTTTTGTTGTTTTGGTGATATAGTTCGGGCCATTTTGCACTCTTTTACATCTCATTCTTTTAAATGTGGTGTAATAGTAAGAGCTGTCAGTGTAATGTGGAACACGGCCAAGTGTCAAAATATACCTTTGATGTGCAGCAAGTTAGATATAATTGCATTTGACTGCTTTCTAATTTCTGCAACGCTTCATCTTTTCTTAATTGTCTCGGCCTCTTACCCACAACGGCGTCTATCTCCTGTAGCAGCTGCAGCTCCACGTGTGGGTTTTGTTTGAGGAGCAGAAGCATGAAGAAGAGGCTGATGGACAGAGTGTCCGGAGCTGCGATCACCATCTCCAGCACGCACTGCGTCACATTCTCAGCAGACAGCTCACCGTGGTTCTAAAAACACACACGAATGCAAAGATGCTGTCTGGCCTTACTTGGTAGGCAGAAAAGAAAGTGTATTCCAGCATTTCACAGGCACAGAGGAACTGCTGAGACGGCTTGAAAATGAAAAAAAAAAAGAAGTATACCAAGTGAAAGTTTTTATTTAAGTGAAAGTGTATTTGCAGAAGGGGAATTCTTTTTAGACTGACTTGTGCAAATATGAGCTCTGCCGTGAAATTGATGTCGTCCAGCTTATCTGCCTGCTCCATATTTCTCCTCTTTTGATCTACAAGGCGTTCAATGGCATCTTGTAACTCCTGGCTGTGAGATAACAGATAACACCTGATTAGAAAAAAATGAAACTAAAGGTGGGCTTATGTATGCAACCGAGTGACTCACGCCGCTGTCTTGTGCCTGTGGTGAATCCAGCCGAACTTGAAATAGATGTCAGGTTTGATAAGCACATTCTGCCATGTGTGAAAATACTTTTGTATCTTCAGCAGCAGCTCTTTCTCTGCATGCAAGGTAACATAAATATATTAGCATGCTAAAATCGTTTCTATATCTTCTTGATCCACTTCTGGAGGCATGAAATTCTTTATTTACAGCTTGCATGATAACACAAGTAACATATTCATGCATGCTTATTCACCATCGAGAGGTACGCCGAGGAAGAGTCTGTTAGAGATGTCCACCACAGTGCACCGCAGCAAACTGAGCACATCAACGTGTCCCAGGCTGTCCAGGCGGTCCAGGTGAGCCTGTGTGGAGGAAACGCAAACATCCACCGTCTGCTGCACATTTGGGCCTGTCAGAGCTGAAAACATGAGATGGTTTTATGATTTAGTTAGACAAATATTTGCTGTTTAAAAACCAAATTTGAATAACTGACTTTTTTTTTTTTGAAGTTCATGGCAGAGTTACATTTTTACCTTTAGCAAAATAAGTGCGTATCTTTTTCCACAGAGTTACGTTGTTGTTAAATATGATGCCTCTCTCGTTCATGCCGATGCAGCTGAGTCCCTGCATGCTCCCAAAACGTGAATTATAGTTTCCGTTCTTCAGTACATGGTGCACTGCCGAAGCCCTGGTTAAAAAACAAAAAAACAACAAAACACAAACAATACGGCTTCTCATTGTACTTTTTGACTGGCTTGTTTAGTAGCATTGACACTGACAGTGCAACCAACCTGCTTAGTATGAGCGTCTCTTCTCCGTTGATCCAGACTCTAACAATGTCTCCATACTTGTTATTGTAGTAGTTGCTGGCTGTGCCTATGCCAGTCCAAATAAATCTCAGATACGACAGAAGTGGGCCAAAACCCAGACAGAAAGAAGGACCTGTTGTAGTAAAAAAGCATTAAATATATTAAAGCTCTAGTAACATTCTGTTGTAAAAAGAAACAAACACACTAATCAGGGCGATCTGAACCTACCTGGCACAGTTTTCTTGTCTGTGTGACTCCAGGCAACCAACAGCAGACAGACGAGCAGTATCAGCGTTCTGGTTGCCATCGATATCCCATGCGATTGGATGGCATTTGAGGTCACGGACAGATCTGTCACCGCGGCAGCTAAGCCTACAGGACTCATCGCCCGTTCACAAGCAGAAATCAGATCCATAAGAGGCGTGATGTAGAACAGCCTGCACAGACCCGGAGGGTCCGAATGCTGGCATCTGCCTCTTTATAGGCAGTCTGAGCTGGTTATGAGCCAGGTCAGGGTAATGCAAAAGCCACAACACTGCAGGAAAAAGGTAAACAATACTGCGGTAACCTTGAGGGATTGGGTTTGTGCTCGTGCCCTTGGGTTTACAGGACCTAGTTCAGCGGTTGCATGTTGGCGTGAGCTTGTATTTGGCATTTTGTTGATGAGAAGGTTTTCACCTCCTTTAAACTTCAAAAGAAGTTGCTTTGCCTGTGAGAGTTTGAGAACATCAGTGTTGTTTGCTTTCAACTGTTTTTTACTAAACAAGCAAGACAAGCGAATGGATTAAAGGTTATTATTTAGATATGTGGCTGCACACGAATTATGATCTTCATTACATTCATTCCAGATTCTATGTTATATTCAAAAGTTGACTCAGATTTTAATTTCATTCAAAATCAAAGCTATTTGTTTTAATTAGAGCTGCTATGTATCATTTATACATGCGATCATATTACAGTAAATGAATTTTAAATCAAAACAAAAAAGGAAAATTCTATCCGTTTAATCCCGGTTTCCTGTATTTTCATTTATTTGGCATTGCTCTGGGATCCAGTGAAGCCAGGAAATATAGAGGAAGACTCGTGATTTTATGATGCAAAGTTACACATAATACCACAGATACCATTCTGCTGTTCTTCTTCTGTTGTACAGTAGCGCTACACTGATCACTGATCTGTTAATCTCCAGCCCCCAGACAGTTTGAAGAAAGTGTGGATAGCTGGAGCTAATGGAGCTAATGGTGAGACTTGTGTAACAATTTTTCTCGCCAGAAAACAGAGTGGAGGAAAAAAAAAAGAGGTCATCAGTATTAAAACTGGAGAAATAATAATAATAAAAAAAAATGAACAGAACGACTCAGTGAACATTGACATTATCGGTGACTTTTACCCACTTTCAGTTCTCTGCTGAGCGTTATGAATTCTAAAAATCCTCAACATAACCCATGCTGTCTGCTCTGGTGCCTGCCTTTGTTTCGTCGGTTCATTCTGCATAAAGAACCCTGCAAACTCACCGCCCACACTCCAGTCCAAGAATGCGCACACTTCAAATGACTGACTGTGTGCTGTGTCCCTGCCTCGATAACGATGCCCTGTGTGATGGCGTAGACCTAGATTGTTCTGCATGATTAAGCAGCGACAGCCCCCTTTGTTTCTCCTCAAAAGTAGAAGTGTGCGTAACCTTGCGGTCAACCGCAGCTTTATCACTAGTAGTGTTTAGGGATTTATTCAGAAACAAGCTTTTAAAAAGGCTTTAAATGTCAGAATATCAATTATATGTAGGGTTATATTATTACATCACATATTTAGTTAAAGATGTTGGGATATTAATTTTTAATATAAAGTCACATGTAAAAACTTTCAGTTCTAATGCTTTACATACTGCACACGAGTTATACACAATTTATACAACCTATAATTTATAACTACTACACAGTTATTCATGACAGTCATCACCATCCACAACCATCGCAGGAGTGGACGTCCCACCAAGTCAGACTGTGCAGTGTTCAGAGAAACTGGACAAACCTACATCTGAGACTCTACAGACCTCGACTAGAATAGAATAGAATAGAATAGCCTTTATTGTCATTGTACAGGGTGCAACGAAATTGGAGTGCCACTCCCTTGGTGCAAAATGCAATAATAAATATAAATATAAAATATAAAAAGTACAATAAAATAATAGTGAGTATGATAGGAAAGCAGCATTAATATAATGACAGTATGAATAGCAGCATAGTATAGTGACAGTGACAGTATGGTATAGTTAAGCAGGTTCAATTGTTTTTGTGCTTATTTACTACAGTGATAGCTCTGGGAAAGAAGCTATCACTGAATCTATTTGTCCTGGTTTTATGTGACCTGTACCGTCGGCCTGACGGTAATAATTCAAACACTTGGTTACTGGGGTGAGAGTAATCCTTGATGATATTGCCCGCTCTGCTGAGGTACCGAGAGTTTGCAATGACCTCCAGGCTGGGCAGAGAGCAGCCAGTGATCTTCTGGGCTGTGTTGATGACCCTCTGCAGTACTTTCCTGTCTGCAGCTGAGCTCCCTGCATACCATGTTGTTATGCCGTACGTTAGGATGCTCTCTATGGTTCTATGGTGGCTCTGTAGAATGTCACCAGCAGCCTCTCCTCCAGGTTGTTCCTCCTGAGCACTCTCAG
>VUQR01001403.1:0-11977 GCA_015108515.1 Hemichromis elongatus
TGAATGATGTTTTCACGGAAAATAAACACAGTTTGCTGACGCTATTGCGTTGACCTTTAGCTCTCTAAAATTCAGCTGATAAATATTTAGGAGTGTGAATTCGGGAATTCCAGAAAGAAATTTGAAATCATTGGTCCAATGAGAGAGAAAACTAACCAGATACCAACATTTAAGTTTACAGAAAGCGTAGAAGTGATGCCTCTGCAGTCTATTTAGTACCTCATGTTTAAGCTAGTGAATAACTGGCTATTCATAGAAGCAGGAAGCAAACGTTTGATGAGTCACTGTTACTTCCTGAAGATCTAAAAACAGGCCTAGTGCAATTCATGATCTTCTAATTACCTACACATGCTCCAAAGCATGAAACCTGAAATGCGAAACAGGAAAAAAAAATGCTCAGATAACTTTAATTTCTCTGTATTTAAGGGGATGGGGTTATTACAGGGAACATTTCAAGCACTATTTTTTCTCATCGGGATGAGTCATAGTTAGGCAGTGAAAAGCTTCGACTATCTTGTTTAGTTATGCTTTCTGCACAGAGCCACGTCAGACACAACTTGTCACTCAGCTGCTGGGACTGTCAGAAATACTCACAAGACTCAGATGCGCTTGTCTGGAGGACGTTTCAGTTAAAACAAACACTTAAATAGAACACCTGTGGTGCCTTAATCAGCTTACAGTAATACAAAGCCAGACAGGTGAATGTGGCAGGGATCCAATGTGGCGTTCATCTCATTCAAACTCAGCTTCATACTGTAATGCTGCTCACTGCTGAGGAATCATACAATTTTGCAAAGGCAGTGCAGTGCGCAACCTACTGCATCTGCTATTTGTGAGCTAGTGTGTGTGTGTGTACGTGTATGTGTATGTGTGTGTGTCTATTGCCCAAACACACATACACACTGATCTCTTTTCTTTCCTGTAGGCACAACAGGATTATGTTGTTTATGGAAACACTATTTAGTCACCCCATCACTGACACCCTAAACACAGCCTTACAAAACTGCACAACCAGCAGCCAAGAAGAGTGTCACTTTAAATGATGGATTACTGAGATTATTCATGTTTTCACAGCTCATATTAATGACATATTAATGCATTACTAATCTATAATAGACTGAAGGCATTTATGAAATATATCTAAGAGAAAAGGGCAAGTTAAACTGTGATTGAAAAACATAGCAGTTGGGGTAGCTGTTCTGGAAAGTATATGAACAGAGTCAACATTAGGGTAACAGGAGGTGTTCCATTTTGTTTTTCTATTCCTTTAACAGACACTGCATGAAAATCCTCCTCACACCTCCCACCACACTGCTAGCTAACCAATATCCACAGCATGAAACTATTGAGCGAACGAGAAGCAAACCGATATGAGCTCTCATTAAACCTGTGCTAATGCTGCAAATATGTTTTGGCGTTATGACAGTTCTCAAAGCAAAGTTGTAGCATGTACTAAGGCAATCAGTAGTTGTGATGTAACGTTTATTTATTTTTTTATTTGTAATCATTGCTAATGGCTTTGCAGTAAAGACATTACTGCATTTAGAGGGGAAAAAAGACCAAATTTTAGCCAAAAGTATGGTTGTGGAATACCAAACAAAGTCACAAGGGTACAAGAATGCTCTGGTCCCCTATGTCATGTGTCCAACTAAAAATTACTGCTAAGCCACAAGCTTTTCCCCACATGTGTCTTTCTTCTGTCTAGCACATCACAGAAAGGCCTGACCCACCCAAGTCTGGATCTGACTGCCTACATGACTGCTTTCCTGAAGGGTGTGAAGGGGTAGAGAGGGGTTTGGGCTAATGGAGGGAAGAGGAGACAGACGGCACAAGGGAGGGAGGGATCCGTGGAGGAAGGGAAAATGTGGGTCAACACAGTCAAAGCCCTTTCACATGTTCCAGTCAGCTGGAATCTCGCCTCCAGTCCAAACCAGAATGTTATGTAAGAGGTTATTGATCTGCGAGAGTGCATGTCGGAAAGCAAAGTGCCAGTCGGGGCTGAGGCAGGTCTTTGGTCTCTCCGCTGCAATGCTGTAACATGGTGTCAGAATATTGCTGGCACAAACTGATCCAGTGAATATCAGATTTAGAGCTAGTATGAAACAAGAGATTTGGCTGATATTTAACCTGCTCATGTGAAAACACAGGTCTTGTCACAGTGATACTGAGAAATAAAAAGTGTCTGAGAGCGGTATGTCAGCTCCAATAGCTACCACTCGTCGCTAACATGTCTTCACTCAAAGTCCCCCTTTCGGAGTGATGTCATCACTTTCAGCAGCCACAGTTCTGCCAACCTGTCTCCATCTATTAGCTTCAACAGATCACATTTGGTCTTCTTCTTTTTTTTAGAAAGCGAGGAGCGCATTTTACTTACTATCATGGTTATTCGGGCCAAGCATCAGATAAATAAGGCCGTTTGGAAAGAACAGAAGTTGGATCAGACTGTCTGAGGATAATGTGTTCCTTTTAAACCAGCAAGGCTAATCATATCAGTAAGTAGGCCTTGGCCCTGGATGTGGCAATCAAGATAAACCTTGTGGAAATGCTGTTCTCCAAGAATTCAGGCATGACTGCACATTGCCATGGCTTTTTTGTCCTCACATGCAAAAGGATCAGAGTTCCCCACATGCCATGGGGAACGGTGGCTAATGAGTAGGAGAGTGACGTAACAAGTGACACATGGACCAACGAAACCTTTTACACCTTAAAAAAAAAGTGTTATAATTGCTGCTGCAAGGTAATTGTCAGCTGTTACTGAGCATAAAAAAAATCCTCTGTGTAGTTTCCTGGTTACAGTTACACGTATGAATGTAGCTGACATCACACCCTCAACCAGCTTATGAAACTGCTGGATGTGGATCACATGAATCAATAAGGAAACAGCTGATTCCTGTTTCTGGCTTGAGCTCCGAATAAAGTAGGTGATTCCGAAAAGGGTTCAGGGTTCAAGTGAGAACATTTCCTGGAACAAACAAGTTTAATGTGGAGAGGTGGAGAGGGCAGTGTTCACAGTACACTGACAGCAGTACAACAACTAAAGATAGGAGTGCTCAAGGAACACGACACTTTGGTCCAATGTCTAATCTACTGGGAGAGGAATCGCTTTATCTACAGTTCACACGATTTTCATGCAGAGAGTGTATGTTCACCTGGTAGTATAGGTTTAACATGTAGTACCCGTTCAGCTTTACCAACTATTTTGTGAGAAACAAAAAGCTATGACTTTCTTTGAGTGGGAATCATGTTGTACTTATAAATATAAGATGATTGATGTGATTACTTCTTCCAATACACGGCCCCTCATACAGTCACTGAAATAGACATCACTGTTCTGCCTAATCACATTTTATGTATGTGACTAAAGATTGCCCACACCTATAGCCAAGCAAACCCGTAGGTGTTTGTGTGCAATAGGGGCAAATTTTAATTCGTGTCTACAGGATATGATTCAAGATATGAAGTACCATATGTATGAAGCTGGGTCCTCTTCACCAAAGAACCGAAAAGGCATCTGATTAAAATTTCGTCCTCATCTCAAGCCTCATCTTCTGAACAGAAGTCATGTCTCTAATATACAAAAATGTGAAAAACAACAGCAGCTGGTTATAAGCTAACATTATGCCAGGTAATGTTAGGTTTCCCTCTGATAAAAAGTTTCATTACATTCTCACATTATATGAGAGTTTACTTGCCAAGTGTTTGAGTCCTACAGTTCAATTCAATTCAATTTTATTTATAAAGTCCCAAATCACAACAACAGTTGCCTTAAGTCACTTTATATTATAAGGTAGATCCTACAATAATACACACAGAGAAGAACCCAACAATCATATGACCCCCTATGAGCAAGCACTATGGCAACAGCGGGAAGGAAAAAATCCTTTTTAACAGGAAGAAACCTCCAGCAGAAGCAGGCTCAGGGAGGGGCGAACGTCTGCTGCGACCAGTTGGGTTGAGAGAAGGAAGACAGAATAAAAGACATGCTGTGGAAGAGAGACAGAGATTAATAGTAAGTATGATTCAGTGCAGAGAGGTATATTAACACACATACAGTGTTAGAAAGTTTCATTAACGCTGGTAGTAGCCGCTAACAAAGGCTAACAGTAGCAAACACAGCAGCTAACAGATGTAGCAGAGCTTACTGGCAGAAAGGATATCCTCAATCCTCAACAACTAACCTCTGTATTGAGTCAGCAGACAGAAGTGTGCTTCACTGACTCCTCATCTTGTGCTGGACTAATTTCGCAAAGTTTTGGATCATACTGGATAAAAAATTTAGTCTGTTTTTAAAATCTTGCTTCTAATATGAGAATTATCTGGGTATGAAACAGCATACAATCACATTTCTCAGATAAGCATTTTTTTGGCAACCAACCATGTAATTTCAGAAGTTAATGAGTGATGTCACACTAGATGCACCAACTTTTTATTCTGTGTATAATTCACATCCAAGGGTCTCAAAAACAGCCATTCTGTCAGATCGTGCTGGAGATGTATGCATCAGTTTTCTTTTGACAGACATACAATGATGCACCTGCTGCGATGGAAGGGTCGTCTTCTAAAGTTCGATTTCACGGATTTAATGTGAGTGGTGGTGGAGTGACAGCTGATTTAGACTTCTGCAGTGAAGTTTTGTAGAGCCCACAGTAAAACTTAACTGGCTAGTGCCATTACCAACATATCTGACATCTTCATCAGGTTACAGTTATTTATCTCTCACTGTTAAATTTAAAAACTGCATCAGAAAAAGGCCAGAAATGCATAATTGAGAGTACTAAACAGGCCAATCACACCAGTTTTGGGTTATGTTGACTCATTTCCAGGGAGGTGGGTGTCAGGTTATGTTAAAAGTTAGCATTCATCCGCCAGTTTCACTGTGCTAATTGTGTTTATATTATGCTAACCATAGCTCTGTAGCTAGCCACCACGTAGTACATTATTACATACCAGCTAGCCCAACTTCAGTAACCCCACAAACATCACTGCTGTTTAGTTTTCTGTCTTTATTTATGTTGAAAGTGATATAAGAGCTGTAGGTTTCAATAATTTAGAAATCTCTCAGTCAGAACATGGTATTTCATCTTTAGATGGAAACTAGTGAGCTAACTCTCTGCTAACTTCTGTTAAACTTCATAAATCCTGTTTCTCATGGATGTCTGGATGTTAATATTGTTACACCTGGTAGAGCAGCCACACTGAACATTAAGGTGAAATAATTTAGACAGTTTTTAATTCTTAGTGATGCCGCAGTGTTTGTTTGACTTTGGGACCTAAAGCGGAGTTTGGACCCAGAAATGGCGAACGACATCAGACTTAAAGACCAAATTGGGTATCAGATAGATTTAACACAGAAGTATAAATTCCCTGTTAGTCAAAGGTTTGTCACCCTGGAGTATGCATATGTGTCCCATTTGAGAGTTTTGTGCTTTGAATTGCAAAAATGCTTCCTGATCTTAACTGTGATCACTATCAGCAAAGGATTAGGTCTCACATTGTCAGAGTAAACCTACATAACATGAAGATGTGAACTATGCCTTTAAGAGGCCTATTGTCCTTTTGCAGTTATAGCTGGGATACTGGAAGTGACTAAGTAAAGTGACTATGAACTGTTCCACAGTTCATACACATACACACACAAATATATATATATGACCCCGTGTCTTGTCACTGAGGTGTGCCCTGCCACGCCAGCAAATACAGGCCTGACCAGAACAATACTCAGGAGTATTCTTCTCCTCTGGCCTAATGGAAGTTTCCACTACTGCTCACTGATCTGAATACTGCACAATACTTCTCCCTGTTACAGAGCAGAGAGGAAGAAGGAACAGTGCCTGACTGAATCATAATGTGGGTTATTCAATCTATAACAGAGTTGAAAGAGCCAACTCATTATCAGCTGTGAATCTTTATGCCAGCGTGAGGATGACTTGGCTGGTCATATTTGAGGAAACAGATTATAGGGAAGCGGAGGATGAATAAGATTCTTACTGTGGGAAATGAAAACCACCTTTAGAGAGTGATTCGCTAGAGAGTGACTTAAAATACAAACTAGGTCAAAACTAAATGAACAAATTTCATGATATGTGGTCCATTCATAGGTATTATTACTGCAAGTGCATCACAGATAAGTTAGTTGAACAACAGGTTTATGAGCTAAAGTCTCCTTCTGTATCCCCTGCTTTAAAAGAAATACAACAATATAAATGTTTCAGACAATTTAGGAGACTTTTTACTTTTATAATTGATTACCATGTTATACGCACTGCCCTTTTTAAAAAAAAAATAAAAAAATCAAGAAATATTTGTTAATATATAAATCACATGTAAATATACAGTAGGCATATTGCACCAGCCGCATATTTTCAGGATCTTTACAAGAGGGAGTGAACACTTGGACAGAATTTAAGTGCATTTTTCACCTTCCTTTGGAGGGCCTGAAGTCTGCATGCTGGCCCTTTAAAGCACTGCAAAGTGTCATCTCACACGCACCCAACTTTGCTGAGTCATTGGGTTCAGAGTGCTTTTGTAACCTCCACCCAGCAGGGCTTCTCATTGGCTTCAGTCTCCACACGGCACTCCACGTGGTTGGCTGCCAGCACTACTAATCAGTTTCTTTTCGCCAGAAGCCTTTCTTAAAGCGGCAGAGGTACTCCCCTCGTTCCCCTGTGACTGATGCATAACTGACATCTGTTTGAGAGGAACGGATCCCAGAACTCCATAGAAATTTAGCTTTGGGAAGGCTTGGGAAGAGGGAAGCTGTGTGGTAAAGATGAAGAGAGATTAGGTGGTGAAGCACTGAGAGAAAAAAAATCAGAGACCGGGGAGGAGTCAGCATCGTGGTGTAAAGACAGATAAATACGTGACACCTTTGACATTTAACCAACCAACAGTGAGGTCAATGACCACTAAAATAGCTTTATTGAGCCATTATATATAATATAAAACTAAAAAAGGGATGCAACATGTGTAAAAGTGATAACTGGTGCTCCAGCTCTGCTGACACTTTGATTCTGAGAATAAAATGTACTGTTGATATGGACGTGGAATTAATTATTTTACATTTGTAACCATCTGATTTAAATATAACAGTGTGTCACATTTTCATGACACCTTGCTGGCTCTAAGACAGTGGGAATAAAATGATCTGTCAATGGGACCTTAAAAAGAGAAATGCACAGTAGTTCAGTGCAGTAATTTCTATTGGATTTAATATGCAGAACATGCAAACCAACCTTTGAATCTACTGTTTATAACAGTATAACAATATGAGAAGATAATTAACAAAGCCTAATGCATTAACAGTTATACAGTACTTGGTTTGTTCATAACAGAACCTTTCACGTGCTAATGTCTGTACTGTATACATGAAGAAGTGCTGCAGTTTGGCAATATTGTAAAGCAGTAACCTCAAACTCAGCTCTTAGGGCTCAGCTATACAAGCTCCAAGTTTTAAGTGGATCAAATGAATGGCTGACGAGACAGGTGAAGAACACGAAGGTACCATTTACCATTTTAACTTCATGTTCTCCTCACAGTGATACCTACTGATTACAGCAATCTCCTGTATTTTAATCTAGAGCCACTCTAATAGTTGTATTTTTGGTTTGCGGCATGGCTTGAGAACTGTTAGATGGGTTGCCATTAAATCTGTGGAGGATATTCATGCTGGAGAGATAAACTGTAACATACTTTAGCACCATCACCAAGTCACATATTTATTTGTATAAACCCAAAACCCAGCTAAGGTGATGCCATTTGCATTACATTTACTTGCATGACTAAATGTTAGAATGCTACCGTGATTAGCACAGATGGCAAACATGGTCCACACTGTTCCTGCTAATGGAATCATCATCGTGACTTTAAAGTCTTTCATTACTACTGACTTAAAGAAATTTAACATGACTCACACTATTATGTAAAAACTGAGCAACAATACAAACTCAAGTATAAATCACTGAAATGCTAACATCATCATGCTATAGTTACCTGGATCACTCTGCTATATAACTGATGCACAGTTTTGTGGACAATAATGCTTTGATTCTGAGTGAGAGAGAGTGCTTTTTTCCCTGCAGTCCCTCTCTCTTTAAACCCTCTGACTCATGGATTCAGGCTCTCAATTTCATCTGCAAGACAGTCTTGCTCACCCAAAGCAGAAAAGTCCCTCCCCTCCACCTGTTGATGTGACTGACTATATGCCATGTTCTGCTTTGAAAAGCAATTATTTGGCTTGAAGAGTCTCCAGATTGCCTCCTTGTCTGGCAGAGGTGCCAATGTCTTCTTAAAATCTGTTTACCACAGGTGTTTATGTACTTCCCTCGCTAGACCACAACTAAAGAAAAGAAGACAGCGCTCGCAGACAGCAGACAGGAGGACGTAGATTATTCATATGAGAAAGGCGATAGCATCGCACCAAATCACAGTATTGTTCTCACGTCTGTGCTGTGTGGTTCTGAGAAACAGGAAGTAGCAGCATTATTCTTTTTTTCTTTTTTTCCTTAAAGACGTCAGAGGTTAGTCAGATGATGCAGGTCCTTTTTTTCATTGTCACAAACAATGCTGATTCAGTCAGGCTAGATTTGTAAAGAAACAGAGCATATGCATGATAGATAAATAGATATTGTTGGTCATTCAGTCTATAAAAGAGTCACCAGAATGGAAATACCTGGCTCAGAGTAGTGCAACAAAGGTACAGTATGTTGAGGTCACAAAAATTTAGAACACTGAATGAATAAGCAAGAAAAATATATGCAAACATGTATAATACATAACAAAACAAATATAAGTTATAAAGTAGCTAGATAACATTTTCTTGATTTAGGTTGCATGCAACAAGTTATTAAAAATGGCAGGATGAAGGAAGGATATGACATAAAAATGATGTAATGACACAAGTGTTCATATTCTTCTTCTAATAATCACATAAAAGCAGCAGAGGGTCTCTTAGTATAAATTTCTACTAATTTAATCGCTGTGTAGACAAAAGTATTCCAGCGGTTTTTTTGTACCATGTAAGAAAAGCATCATCTGTTTTAGGCGGCACTTTGTGTAAAGGAAAAAAAAAAGTGCAATACTTAAGAAAATCAAAGTGTTCAAAGTATTCCATCCATTTCTGGTGTTAAGTGACTGAGCAAAATATATTTATCCACATAATTCGCAATCAGCTCAACTTAGAAAAACAGTCATGATTGTTACCTGCGGTGTGGCTTTATGTGCGGTTCCCTGTTCACTTACAGGTAACGCTTTCAAACCAGTTTCATGGCTTAGCAGCCAAGATGTGTTTGTGAGACTGAATATGGACTTGAAGGCATGACCTGCCGTGATGGGTTTAAATAAACTAGCAAAATATGAAGAAAAGGCAAGAAGAAAAACTGGCAGTGTTTGCTCCCAGAGATAAGAGCCACTTCATAGTGTGGACTGAGATCATGCAAAAAGACTGAGGGCAGGCAGGACTGGTTTCCTGAGTGATGGGTGGCTGTAGAGCATTTCTGTCCAGCTTTGTGAAAGCACCAACATAAATTTAGTCTAGGGGTAAAAGCTGTGTCACTGAAGCAGCACTGTGCTGCTCCACAGTTACAGCAAAAGGGTCGGCAGGTTGTTGCCTTCGATCTGCATAGCCCCTCTTCTCTGAGCCTCAGCACAAAGAAGATTTCTGACATGACTGTAATCGTGAGCATTCCTCTGTTTATTCAGTGACAGGTAAAACCAGGTAAAGGTTCACTCCTAAAATCCATGATAACATAGGACGGGATGCCAGTGCAGCATGAGCACACAAGCCCAGTGCATTAAAAAGTCAAGAGCGAATTCACTTAAGATTTGGTTCTTCTCATGCGTGCACTGCAGTGGCTTGAAAGACTTCAGGTATCTTCAATTATGCATGTCCACGGCTTGTTCCTATCAAAGACTCTCTATACCCTCTTTTGTATTTAAGGAATTAATCAGCCTTTCATACTGTACCCGGACAGTAGCTAAGGCTCTCAACAAACTTATGTAAATTACATCATCTGCATTTCAATTTCACCTTCAGCCCTCAAGAGAGAGAGTTGCTTCCACAGCTGCCACACAAATGTTTCTTTTTTTCTTTCTTTTTTTTATTCCGTTTGAAGGGAAAATGTTGCACATTCCATTCTCTTTTCCAAATGTGGAATTGTGACTTCAACAAGCAAGCCTCCAATTGAGGTTTTTTCATCCACGAGAAGTGCAATCACTTATTTGGCAGTAGAGCTCGATTCCTGCTCAATTCAAAACCACAGGAATGCTGCATTTGCCTAAAAAAAAGAAAACACCAGACAACATTTTCTTTGGAGGCTTCGTTTGTTTCGATGTTAGTTGTACACATTTTTTGTACGGAGACTTCTTATAGGACTGCCTGGATATGAAACATAAGCAAAGGGGTTGGGCAGTGAGGAGGTGAGGGGAAGGGTGGTGGGGGGGGGGGTTACCATTTCACTGCCTCATTTATTTAGGGGACATTATATCAACACTGCAATAACTGCCAGGAGTTCAAGCCAATAAACTCAAGTGGTAATTCTGGTGCCTTATGGAAACACATAAAATAACACTTTGCACAATAAAATCCCAAATCTAAAGGCATTTTAAATGCATATGCAGAAACCAGCATTAACTACACGATGAATTTGAATCCACTAAAATCAGCTTATCATGCTATAGTAATAAGTGTCTTAATGCAA
Organism: Hemichromis elongatus; assembly: GCA_015108515.1. NCBI lineage: Eukaryota > Metazoa > Chordata > Actinopteri > Cichliformes > Cichlidae > Hemichromis > Hemichromis elongatus. The sequence continues at coordinate 10,695 of VUQR01001403.1, forward strand.
CAGACTTGATGCATGAGCCTATTAACCTTGAATCGGACACGTAACAGCCTGAGGGGTATATAAATATGAATAATGCTATATGATGGAAAGATATCTGACTTGTATAAACAACAGTGACTCTGACACTTTGTGTGACACACATGCTGAAAATAACAGTAATTACCACTTGACTTTATGAAGTGCGGATTGGTAACCTGTCATCAGCCACAGTAAGAAGTAAGTGAGAACATTTTGTTTCTCCGCTTGTCTATAATTTCAATTTCATCTATGGCTTAGTGGCGTAAAAAAAAAGTTCCTAGCAGTTCACACATAATACTTACCAAGACCTAATAGGTCCGAGGATAAAACGCCTCCCATGGGCGGCTGTTATGCCATTGGCCGCTGTCTCTAGCGCCCGCCTTAGTTCTCACAGAGATTTGTGTTGCTATTGGTCGAAGAGCCTGGCCGTCATCGTGCGTAAACAGTGACCATCAGAGGTGAGTTTTCCGGTTCTTGTCTGATTGGCCGCTAACGGGTGTTGACGTCACGGCCCTGCCAGCTGATCGGAGTGAGAAGCCGGTTTGAAGAGCGGAGTTGGACCGGAGAGAGAGACCGGGGAGGAACCTCGAGGAGCAGCGAGAGGCTTGGGGTGGGACCGGACAACCGGATACACAGATTGGATCGTTTTTTGGGTGGTTTATTTTTTGTTACAGGTTTAAACGTTAACATGGGAGTGCAACAAAGCGACTGTTTTATCGAGTTAAAGTTGAGGGCTTTTGCGTCACGTCGAAACCTCTGGAAGTGTCACAAAATTGATTGAGAGTTAAGGTGTGGCTGATGGTTTCTGTAAGGCTCCTGCGCTGACAGAAAAACAGAAAAACCGAGTGATTCCACTCGAGAGTATCCAGTCAGAGGGTGGGGAGGGCTGAGAGTACACATCTACCAGTCATTTTCATTAAGGATTGTATTACATAACAAATGTAATGCCATTTGATTTGCGCACCTTTTGCTTAAATCTCCCACGGTGGCCGCGATTAATTTGCGGATCGTTGCGCAGTTAAGGAGGTGTTTTTTGGAGGTAGTGTTTGGGTTTTTCTTTTTTTTTTCTTTGCATTTTCGAGCGGGTCGTTCTGGTTTCATAAGTCTGTGAAACGTAACGGACGTGGCAACTTTACAGTAGCCAGCCCCGCTAAATGCCACAGGCGAACTGGGCGTGTGGGGAGGAGGATGAGGTGGAAGGGGATTGGTGTGTGTGTGTGTGTGGGGGGGGGGGGGGGGGGGGGGGGGAAGGGGGCGGGGGGCAG